>VAHH01001076.1:0-14923 GCA_013357305.1 Radopholus similis | reverse complement strand
ATTTATTTGGCGTAAATTCAAAATAAGCGACCAATTTTACGAAACGCGCTTAAGCGACCAATTTTACGAAACGCACTAGCACCAAGGGGAACCGAGGCTCACTAGTACACTCTCAAATCTCAATGGTCCAAAAAGTCAAAAGAACACAAATTCTCAATTTGAATCGACCAACTGTATTTACATTCCCATCGTTTTGGCTTATGGCACACAAATGGGCTGAGGCAAAAGCTTTAGCATAAGCAGCAAAACCCCTGCTCTTCTGCCGCCGAGTGCTTTTTTTCGTTCCGCACGCCGCCTTCCAAAAATGGAAACTTTGTGCCCAAGGAAAAGTCGCGACAATTGTGCCTTGTGCTCCGAGTGTTCCTTACTTCCTGCGCCGCGGCCTGCAGGCTATTTTTGGTCTGCAACTGAATAGCGGAAAGGCGCCTGAATGGACAAGTACAGAAAAATGTGCGCTCAGGCGCTCACCCTTTTTTTGGCCTTTGCGTGGTAACCTCGCAAAAAAATCAGAGTTGGCCAAAAGCTGGGCTAGGGTTGAGCCAAAAGTGCATTCATCTGAGTGAACGTGAAATTGTGAACCAAAGTATCGTCAATTTGCAAATTTAACTCCAATCCTTACTGTCGGCACTGCAACAATTCATTGTGAAACGGAAAAATGGCCACTCGCGTCAATCCCACTTTTTTGTTTTTCCCAGGACTTTTCCCCCATATCCCATTCCTTTGCAATTCCATTTGCCTTCAGCCATCAAAATCAAAATAGCTCCTTCCATACCCTGTGCTTGCTTTGCCTTTCCCCGCACATCCACATAGCCTCCGTTCGCCCGTTCACGTGCAAGCGACGCGCACTCCTCCCCCCTTCCGCTTACTTTCAATTCAGTCTCCCCTGTCCCCTCTCCTTGTCCCCTCAAACCAGTCCGCCGCCTCCTGGGTCCCCGACGCAAAGCGAAAATGACAACAGACTGCGGCGGGTCGGCTGTTGGCGAATGGGCCCCGCCACTTTAGCGTCAGTCGATCGCAACAAACAACACTGCAGCGAACTATGCGCCCTGCAAAAACTCCCATATCCCAAGATGAGGCGAATTAATTATCCTTTTCTCTCTCGTCAAATCATCCGAATGTTTTAATTTCTGGCATTTTTGATCCCGATCAACTAATATTATTCGCATTAGCGTTTGCCAATTCCCCATCAATTGCACAATTGATCGATTTTATTCAATTTTGCGCATAGGTATACTAATTTATGTACAGCTTACTTGCCGCGACCAAAAGCACTATCACCCATCAGCTTTTTTGATGTTGAAGTGGTAAACGAGAGCGAGAGATACGGGAGTATGGCGGACCTGTGGACAGTTGGGGGTGGAGAATGTGGATCGCTGCCAAACTGCCCCGTCGTTTTCGACTCCATTTGCCTGTCTGTCACTGACACCGACGGGAAGGGGAATGAAGTGAATGCTGTGCTATAGCGTTGCTCCCCTCTGCCCAATGCCCATCCTACAGCCTTCCCCAGCGTCTTCTTCGCTCTTCCTCTTTACAACCATTCCTCCTCCTCCGCAGCATTTCTTCGCCCTACGGGCTGCTGTTGGCTGAGCGAATGACATACTAGTACAGCGCATACGCAGCGGCGGAGAAAAGTAGGGAAGGGGGAGTCTAGTCAGCCAGAGTCAGCCAGCCATCTGCGTCGCCCCTAGCCCGTCATCATTCCCATCCCATTCCCATTCTGTCGACCGACCGACCGATCCATCCCCATCCATTCACATTCCCTGCGTCCACTCGTCGTCGCGGCGATGATGGCTGGAATGGAAGAGGGCGCAGTAAAATTCCGTTCTGTGCTGCCTCCACAACCGTCAAAAATACGTGTGAAAAAGTACGCCTAAGACCCCTAGACATTGTACAAATTCCCAATCATTTAGTCATGCTTATTGCTTTTCGCGTTTATTGAAGCAGTCTTGCACTGTGCTCGATCCAATTTATCCACCCGCATGATCCAGAGTCACCATTCGCAGCTTCTCCCGTTTAATCAGATTAAAGCGTGGAATAATGGTTGACACGGAAAAAACAAAGGCCGGAAGAGGAGAACATTCTGTTTAGTGTTTACATTCCCAATTGACATCGCCCAGATCTCTTTTCTCATCAGTTCTTCAATTGTTTTGTGCCCATTAGGTTGGTTGGGAACTTGGGAATAAACAATAAACATCCCAGAGTCTAAGTTTGCCAACAAAAAAGTGAAGGCCAGCTTGCTCTTTCCCCCTCGGTCCCTTCTCTTTTGCTCTGTCAACAAAGGCAACGTTGGCGCTGATTGGGTGAAAGTCTATTTTTAGCGACACGCAAGTCGAGCCATTTCCAATTTCCATAATCAAATGACTCAGGCCAACATTGTGCAAAGCAAAAAGGTGAAACCTACCCAACATTTTTGCAATTTGCCACTCCCAGATCCAGCCAAGGCGAATTACAATAATTCATTTTGGGAGAAAACATGGCCAAATCGGACATTATTTCTTATCAAGGCAATTTTTGCCCACTTTTTCTAAATTGTCTTTGTCTTCTTCTTTCTTCATTTTTTCAGTCTTTACTTTTTTCTGCAAAGTCAGCAAAGTGCGTTTTTATGTGAATTGCCTGCCCACAAGCCCTTCGGCTAGTCGCTAGTCCATACACATTTTATCAAACAAATCACGCGAGTGATAAAAAGCGACAAAATCGGGGAAAGTGTTCCCCACATTTTGTCAACCTTTACTCTTTCCTTGCAAAAAATTCATTAAGGCTTTGAATAAATATAATGTTCTTTTTCCATACTTTATTCCATTCGGTCTTCAACCGTTCAACCTATTCCCATTTTTGCCTTTTGGGCGTACCCTGTCCCTTTGCTGATGGCGACAAAAATACGAGTCGGCTGTTTATTTGTCCGTCTCTGCCCACAAGGCCCAAGTCTCTCGCTCGGTCTCTCTTCAGAGTGAGTGTCCGTTTCTATCCACCATTCTGTCCCCATTTTTATTATGTGCTTCGCTTTGCAATTCCTGTGCGCCCAAAATGTTGGAAAACAAGTATGGGATAAGGACGGCGAAAACGAGACGCTTTGCTGTCAACGATTAAATTCGTCTCTACCTCTGCCACGTCTGGACACAACGACACAAGTCGCATGTTTGCGCCGTATATTCGGAGAGGTATTAAATGCGAAAGGGCGGCGAAGCGATCAGAGACCGCCGAGCGTAACAATAATTATCGCCCCCAAACGGGACACCAATCTCCCCTCCGCAGGTGCTCAGTGCTCACTTTCAAATGGCGACAGAACTGAGTGAATGAAAACGGAAAAGGACGGGACACGGGAAAGGTAGTACCCACACTTTTTGTGCACAGATCTTTGTCCCGACAGCGCATTGCGCCTTCTTTTCGCTTTTTCCTTTTTCATTTTGCCACTGATCAATTCGTTGATGCATTCCAATTATCTTTTAAACGCAAAAGTGCATTTTACTATTCTGGTGACGGTTCCGATTTTTGATGATTCGTTTGCCTCTGTTTTTGTCTAATTTTGGCGCTTTTTTCCGTCTCGACGAGGGACACGCAAATACCGGGAAAGGACACCAGCATGATATTCGTAAGAGTACAACCCAGTTATTTATCAGGAATGGGCAAAAAGGAAGACGCAAAAACAAGCGGCATACCCAGAACTGCGAGCTATCAAGCGAATGACTGCTTCTTCCGCCTTTTCCTCTATTTAATTGGGGCTCTTTCGTTTTGCGCATTTGATTGCGCAAAATGATGTTTTCGTCATCTGTTTGTCTTGTGCGGTGTGTCGTTTCCAAGAACCCGCACATTCCCAATTAATTGCTCTGCGCCGGACACACGACTCTTGACTCATTAAATGCCGCTTCCACCACTTTTGCGCCTATTCCACTCACTCGTTTGCGAGACACGCCATTTGTTTTAAAGTTTTAATCCCTCGCTTTATTTTATTCAAACATGAATTTTTCCTTGCCCAGTAAGTCCCCAAAACCCAATGGCAACATCCACTGCTGTTTCTGCTATTTCTCCGCTTCTCAGAAAAATAAATACTGCCTTCAGCTGCCGCAGTAAACACTAAACAGTTCCCTATTTATTGCACTCTGCTGTCGGCATGCAAAACAGAAAAATGGCCAGACACACCCGCCGTGAGGCAATATTCACGCGCTGCCCTCCCTTCTCTGTCGCCCTTTCGCAATATTATTTTTTATTTGGTGCTTTTTGCCTGCGCCTTTCGCCGCTTCAGCTATTCCCGTCCACATTCTCATTCCCCGTTTAATTTTGTCCGGCAGTCCACAGCTGCCCCCTCTGGCACTTTCCTCCCATTGACGTTGACGCCATCCGCCCAGTCGGAGGAGGAAAATAGGCTTTTCCCGAGGGCAACAACTTTTCTCGCCGCTTTTTGCATTTGTGTTGGCCTCTGACCCTTTTCCACTCCCATTCTCTGGGCGCCCGGCTGTCGCCTATTTTCGGAAAGGCAATCCTTTCTTTCCGTACCGAGCCCGCTCGAATTGCGGCGTCGCCTCAAAAATGCAAAAGCCAATCTGCTGCTGTGGGGGAGCACAAACTTTTTTTTCACTTTGCCAATTTATTTGCCATTTTTCGGCTCTTTTTTTGCGCGCACACGCGCCAATTGCCCCGCGCTTTCTATTTTGGAGCAGATTTTTTCATTTGGCGCAGTTGGATTAGGAGTACTGAAATAGGCGCGGGCCAGTAAGCAGCAGCACCAGTCAGTCCCCCGGGTGCGCCGAGATTGTGCCAATGGGCAATGAGTGGGCGCGCTTTTGCCGCGACGGCGCCCTCCCAATGGTCCCGTGCCTGATGCCTGCGTCCTGTGCGCCTTCGTCAGTCTCTCGCTACACCCCTTCCGTCCCTTTCTCATTCCCATTTATTCTCCGTGATGGCCCCTTTCCTTTCTTGTTCTGCATTCTCTTTTTTTTGCCAATCAGTCGTGCGGAATGCCACTTTCCCGTGTGTGTGTGCCACGCCTAATGAGATTCCCCACGCACGTTCTGTGCTTCTGAGCACGTTGTGTCCGCCCATTGTGTGCGCTTTTCGCGCCCTTGTGTGCCCGCCGCAGAATTATCCCCTCGCACACAATTCCCTTTCCGGCACCCGCGGAATTAATGTTGCGGCAACCAAAGTTCAGTCGCAAATTGCCATTTTATACCCACACACTGTTCGTTTGTGCGTCTGTTGTTTGCTCGGTGAGAGCGACAGTCATTTGAGACCCGTGGAGACGGAAAAAGAACACAAAACACGAACGAGCGAGTGCGAGAGCAGCGATGATGAAACGCAGCAAATGTGAGGGGAGAATAGAGAATAGACCGATTGAGAGGAGCAAAGGCCGCTCGCTCACCAGCCATCAGTTGTCTCCCCCATCTTCACATTTGGATGTGCTTTGGTGCCCTATTTGTTGTAATGTGTTTTGACTTCTTTGACTCTGGCTTCTCCCCCCCCCCCTCCTTCCGGCCGGCTATTATACCCTCTTCATCGACGCATCGCCACCTTGGCCGGCCGCCCGCCTATTCCATTCATTCTCGTGCAAATGCCATTAAATGCGGCACTATTTCGCCAATTGGCACTTTCTACTACAGCGACATTACAACGGCTGTTCTAGACCTTCCTTTTAACCGCTGAAAAAGTATCTTCGACATTTTGGCCGGATGTGCCAAAGGAATTTGCACAAAGTGAGCTGTTTACGAGCGAAATATCGGATTTGGCAGCGGCGGATTCCCTCGGTTTGTCGCTAAAATGCGCCACGTAATGGATTAGTGTTGCATGCAGTAGTATCTCTCTCCCGTCTTTTTGGTCTTTTTCTCTTTCAATCCGCTGACTTTTTGAGATTGAGACCTCTGTTTTCGCGCATTCTGCTGACCAACAGTCCGGCACCGCGTCCTTCCTTTCCTTTCGCCCAACCAAACAAACAGTTCTCTAATAATGGGTGTAATTTTTATTGTAATATTATAGGTATTGCTCATCTCTCGCCTTTCGGCCCATTCATTTTGCTTTCGCCCATTTTCCACTCAATCAATCTTACCCCATTTCACCCCCCCCCCCCATAGTCTCGCCCCTCTTCCACTCCCATTCTTTTTATAATTTTTGATCGTTTTCATTCATCTCCTTCACTCGATTCCCTGTTCATCTATCATCTTCATCAGAATCAGAGCAATAGTGCAAAACCACAGTGCAACAATATGCAGTGTCCCAAGTCCAATTCCACTAGGTATCCTTATACCCACATTCCAGATCCATATTTCTACTCTTTTTTGCCACCTTTCGCTCTTTTTTGGGCTTTTCTTCCGGATTTTTGGCCTTTGCCCTTGTGACTCTGTTCCCTCTGGGCATCGCCCCCTTGCCCATTTCTCCGTGTCCACCCCCACACTTCCCAATTTTCCACTCGCCCTTGGCAATTCCATTCGTCGCTCTTTCCCCCCGCTCCTGCCACTGACGTGTTTGCCCCGTTTTGCCAGCGACCTTCAGCCAAGGGGCCTTTTCCCATTTTTCTTCGTCGTTCTCGCCCATTGAGCGTGTCGCGACGAAACAACGCCCAGCCCAGTTGGTCCTTCGCTTTTATTTTTTCCGCGTTCGTTCCCGACCGAGAGCGGACGACGGATGGATGCAGCGGAACGTTGGAGTGTGGCTGGCGGCCACCAACAATTGTTATGGTCTCTGCTCGCCGTATTCAGTACACATTTGTCGCTCTCTCGCCGTGGCGGAACACAACAAAATTGAGAGACACGAAATACAGCGACTCAGCGACGACACAAACAAACAGAGGCTGGACAACCCGCCGCTGCGCTGCCTTTTCTTTGCATTTTGACGCTTGCTCGCGTGCGTGCGCTAGGCTCTGAATATAGGAATTTGTGTCGGTCTTTGGTCGCCCAGCCACCGCTCATTCTCCTCGCCTCTTTTTCGCGTTGCACCGACTCCGCCCCAATTTTTGGCCGCCGCAGCCAGAATCGGGGGACCGACTGGCTGGCAGCGAGCGGCGTGCGAGCAAAGGCCGTAGCAAGCTCCGGACCCACTGGAGCATTGGTCGCTCGCCTCCACCAGCCCCATTCTTTCGCTGCGGCTAGTCATTCGCTCTGTGCCTGTGCTTCGCCCGTCTGTGCCTCTTCCCCCGCCGCCGGGAGTTCCCCCAATTCCCATCCATTTCGCCGCTCGCCCACATTTTCCATTCTGCCTGCCCCTCGCCAACGGCCTATTCAAGTGCTTACTTGCTACTACTTCAATGTTCTGTTCCAAGTCATTCGCCATTTTCCATTATTAAGCACGTGAGGCGTGATTCCCCACAACCCTCTTATGCGTCTGCTGTGCTAGTCGGAAGTTCATTTGCTCAACTCTAGCCGCCAATTATCAGTTGACATTTCGTGTCCCACTGTCTCCATTGGAAATGTGCACAAACAAAATTGTAGGCTTGTGATGCTCGCAGTGCTTTTGCACTTTTACGTCGGCGCAAACTCAAATAATTGGGACTCAGTCGGGCTATGGCAGGCACATGACCGCCAAGATGTGCCCTTTCCGCGCCTTTTCAACGCGGCAATTTGAGCGCCCGTTTTGCGAATGGCACACTCACAAACTTTGGAGCTTTGGGCGCACAGGCCAACTCCAACAATGCACCACTTCCTTTTTGCCATTTCACGCAACCGCCATTCTGCGCCCACGGATAATACAAAAGTCGCGACCTTTTTTCTCTCGCCGTGTGCTCAATTGTAGCGAGTAGCGACTATAGTGCTTTGGCCGCGCGTGTGTAAATGTACAGTGATGTAATGCCTAATGTGGCTTGGCTGTTGTTTCTGACTCATCCTTCGCTGTTCTCGGTGTTTCCTTTCCCACCCTCCCTTTTTCGCGTGCACACCTTTTCACTTATGTACACTTACTCGCTTCCGGCGCTGGACTCTCTCCTTCGCGCACTCGTTCTCCGCTCCTTTGCGCCCCTTCGATTTAATTAAGTCGAGTCGGCCCGTCCCGTGTGTGTGCTGTAGCCCCGCGTTTGCATGGCCCTGGTGCCATGTTGCACCGCTGTGTTGCCATTGCCCATTGCGCCTTCCTTTTCCGTCCGTTCCATTCCCGTCTCGCATTTCTATGCCTGCTGCGTCCGCTTTTCATCCGCTGTCACAAGACTGCCCCAGGCAGCAGTCCTCTCTCCCAGCCCCAGTTGCTCTCCCAAAAGACCATTCATCCATTCCCCCGACGTTCGCCAAAAATTGGCCTCCACTGGGGGACAAGTGTTCTCTCGCCGCGGCGCTTCCGTTCCGTTTGCCCAGCCAACGAGTGCTCCATCATTTTGGCCACTCCATCAATTTCTCTGGTCCCTTTTCCCGCACCAAACCCCCCACAGCCCTTTTACCAGTCTTCTCAAATTTGTTCATTTGTTCACAAAACTTTATTTTGATCAATTTCGCGCTTTTTTAACCACATTGCACGATGGGGAGGACGTGGGTGGATGAGGAGTGTAGATGTTGTTTGTCGGGAAGTGGAAACAGCGCCGTTGAAGGAGAAGAAGGAGAATGCGGGTGCCCTCGTCACAATTTGGCCAAGACAAAACACCGGAAACGGGGCCGAGTGAGGGCTGTGGCTGCCCGCATTCGAGCGATGGTTACACGATTCCCTGCCTCTGGTGTGGTTTGGCTCTTCTCCCCTTGGGCCTCCTCCGCTTCCTGTCTTTTGGCGACCTCACCTCTCCCCTTCTCCACATCACGTTCTGCTCTTTCCTCTTGTTTGTCCAGCCTTTTCCGGCCGCCAACCTAATCTCCCTCATTCCCCAAGACCAAATCCATTTATATGAGAGACTCTTGCTTAGAAGTTGGATTTGCTGCTGCGCCGTTTATTCAGCTGCGTCCGCTTAATAAAGCGTCAAAGTTCACACTCTCTGCTGCTTTTGCGTGCCACCTCCCCTCCCCCAACAATTCCCGTGCCACTCCGCCGCCAATGGGCAAAAGATCGCTGGCACCTATTCAAACAAAGGCGCGGCGGCCGACGGAAAAAGCAAAAACTGCCGCAAAAAGGGACGAGAAGTCCAGCGCCAGCAGAGGCCCCTCCCCCCGCCGCCGCCGTTCGACATGCCACGCTCGCATTCGCACATTTATTTTGCCCGCCTTCCCGCCCATTTCCATTCCAGTCATTTCCCCTCTCTGCCCCTGCCCACTGCTACCTAAGCCCACTTTTCTACTCTCCTCTGTGAAAGTGCATTAAAACAGAAGAAATGTTGCGCACAAATTGGTGCTTCATTCCCCCGTCGGGGATAAGAAAAATGCTGTCCCTTTTCGCCTCGACTAAATCATAATCCGGTGGATAAAACGCATGACTAATGTCGATGCCTTTTAATTAAAGTGCATGGGAATTTGAGACTTTCCGCGTACTATGCATTTGCCGCATCAAAAACACACTTCAATTTTATCTCTCAGATAAAATGGCATGTTAACAGACAAACAACATTATTCTGAAAAGAACAGCAACAGCGCACACCGAACCAATTCATTCATTCTATCTTTGCTTCTTATCAGTCTCAGCAGACCACACAATTGAACAAGAGTGATGGACAGTGTGGACTCCGCATCAAACAACAACGACAACGGTACCAACGATCTGGGCAACAGTACGAGCAGCGCATTCCATCCGCCATCGGCGAACAGAAGTGAGGAGGAGAGTGGCGAGCAGCACGCGGCGGAGGAGGCACAGCCAGCGGCGGCATCAGTGGAAACAAGCAGTAGCAGCGGCGCGGCACAAATGTTGGTGGCAGCGGCACTCGCCCAACTGTTGGCGACCAAGCAACAGCAACAACAGAACGGCGAGAGCATTGGAGCAGTTGCGAGTGGGGAACAAGCGCAACAGCAGCAGAACAAGCTGGCCACCGACATCCGAGTGCGCGAGAGGGAGGTGGCCGAATTCTTGGCCACCCAATGCCAACAACAGCAAAATGGACAACATCAGACGCCACTCGCTTCGATTGAGGCGACAGCAACTACTACTGCCCCGGTCACAGCGGCTACCCAGATTCAGTCGCTGCAACTGTTGCAGCAAATTGCGCAACTTCGACAACTGCAACCGCAACAACCGAGCGCCACCACTTTGGCAGCAGGTGCGCCAATTTTTAATTGGGAGGGATCAGATTGGGGATTGGGTGACGGTAAAGTGGGAAACGGGCGGAATGGATGTTTGCTTTGGCGCTGATGACGTAAATCGAAGCATTGAGGCGCCCTTTTGTCCTTGTCTAAAAGCGTTCTGGTAATTTCTCTTCGTTTCCAGCACTGAACCCGCAGCTGGCCAGTGGCCATCAAATGGCCTATCTACAAGCACTGGGCGGACAAAATGGTTCTGCCGTACCACCACTTCCTGTTGGGCAGAACAAGGAGCAGCTGCAGCAATTGCTCGTCTACTACATGCTGTTGCGCCAACAACAGCAGCAGACCTCTGCTGCACTGCAGCAACTAAACCAGCAGAAGCAACTGCTCGCACAACAGCAGGGCAACAATGGACTGCTGGGACAATTGTTCGTGACGCCACCGTCCGGCGGCAGCGGCGCAGAATTCAGCGTCCCAATGCACCAGCAATTGGTGAGAGAAATTGGCAAATTGGTACGGTAGTCGGCGCCAGAGATTGAATTAAATGGCACTCCATTTCTGTGCGGAATGGGAATTATTCCCCACGTCTCATTATTATGATGCAAAATGAATCATTCAATTGCACCTTCAGTCTCCTGCTGCACTTGGCCTGTTGCGTCCGATGACCGTGCAGCAACATTCGCCGCCGACCAACAACAACACCGCTGGCGGTCCTCCTTTCTTCCAAACGCCGCAACAAGTTCCAGCTGCTGCGCACCAGCAGCCACAGCCAGCGCCAATTCGTCGTGTGGGACGTCCTCCAAAGCACTTAAGCCAACAGCAGCAGCAGCAGCAGCAGCGTCCTTCCCTTCCCACACTAGCCATGCCAGCGGCACTTTCCGGCGCAGGCCAACAACAAATGCAAACGGCACCAGTGCCGCAGGCACTACCGCGCCGCCCCCAACTGGCCCCAGGGCGTCGCGTGCCGACAAGCGCAGATCCCTGTCAGACCATCGTTTCGTTCATGCTCTCCTACAATGTATCGCCCGATGTGGAGTTTTCGCGCAAAGCAATCGGTAAAATATCAATCCAATTATGCAGTCCACAGTTGATAATATCGCTGGCCTTCAGAGTCGCTGATCAAACGATTGCGTGACAAACGCGAGGAGCTAGACTGGTTCATTGAAGCGGTGGTGGAGGATGGCGCTCGCTCGAGTCGTTGCATCACCATTCCACGCACGTTGGATGGACGCCTCCAAGTGGCTGGCCGCAAGGGATTTCGTACGTTTGCTTCTTATTTTATTGGATTCCATTTTATTCAATTTTAGCGCATGTGGTCTACGCGCGCATCTTCCGCTGGGGAGACTTGCACAAGAACGAGGTGAAGCATCTCTCCGTATGCCAAGCGGCGTTTGACATGAAGTGTGACTCTGTGTGCGTGAACCCCTACCACTACGAACGTGTGGTTGGCGGCACAGGAACTTGTGGATACGACTCAAACCAATCGTCGTCGTCGCCTTCCGAACAGTTCCAGCACCCGTTGCCCACAATGGTGCCACCAGCGCAAAACCCGCTGATGCTGGGTGCACATCTGTCGCCCACACAACTGATTCTGCCCATGAAGAAGTTCACATTGCCGTCCAACCAGCAAGTGTCGCCGACGAACGTGGAAGCACGCAAACGGTGGGACCTCTTTTATTACTAGTTTTATTGTCATTTTGACGCTAAGTCACTTTTAGTTCTCTCATTCCTGTCGCCACACCACTGTTGAGCAGCCTATATGCCCAGCAGCAAGAGATTGCAGAAAAGCGAGCAAAGCTGGAAGAGATTGAAACAACCAAGGAGGCAGAGCGCAAAGGGGCACCAGTTGCTGGAGAAACAATGCATGAGTTTGGAAAAGTGCTGCTCGCCGAGCTGCAGGCCGCTTTTGAGGCGGGTGTGGACGCGCGCAAATTCGTGGCATCCAACGAAGCAAAAGACGCAACAGCCAAGGCAATGGACTACCTAGATCAATTGATGCGAGAGGCAGAAAATGCAGAAGCCGCAAAGGGCAAAGGTTAGGAATAAAGCGTGCCATCATTGTTACATTCATTTTCTTGGCAGGAGTTTCCCTGTCTTCATTGTGCGCGTTCATTCGTCATTTGCCCATGAGCACAACGCTGATGGTTCGTTTGCTGAGCACGGCGGAGGCAGAGTGTGCGGGAAAAGCAAAGGTGCAAAAAGGCGCAGAGCAGGAAAACAGCATTTATTCGGACATAAGCGAGGATGAAGGGGAGAAGCGTAGCAATAGCAACAACAGTCTGCCCTCAAAGGAGCCCAGTGCTTCACTGACAATGGCTGTCAACGAGCTGTACCGATTGATGCAAGAGCCATCTATTTCGCTCGCTCAGAAGCAAATGCTAGGCCCGCTGCTCGATTTGCTGCATGTCTGTTTGGAGCGAGGATCTCGAGCGGCGTTGGAGCGAGTGCAGCGGGCCGCATTGGTTGTGCCGGCCAGCAACGGGAATGCAAATGCACGGTCGGCTTTGCTCCCACTGATTGCAGCCATGGCAGGTAAATATCAAACTCCATTATTCCTCGCTCATTTTTGTCTTCATTTACAGCGGATGCACCTCGCCTCTCTGTCGCCTACTTCGAGTGGGGCCGACAAATGCACACTCATCCTCGTCCAATTCATCGTCCGGCAGTCCATTGCGGCACCCGCGATGCGGGCGATAGCAAAGAATTTTTTGAGATTGGCACCGGCAAATTGGCCTCCATGGATGAGGGCACCATCCTTTCGCCAATTCGGGCTCAACAGCTCGCAGACACTCGACAACACATTGGACTCGGAATTGTGTTGGAGACCACTGAGGAGGGTGAAGTGTTCTTGACCAGGTTGCGCAACCTACAAAAAATTGTCTTCCAATATGCATTTTCCAGCTATGCGCGCCGTCCACTGCTCGTGCAAAGTCAATATCTTGACCGGGAGTCAATGCGTGACGGAGATGATAGAAATGTGCACCACGTCATCTACCAGAAGGCCTGCATAAAAGTGTTTGACACTTGGCAAACGTTCCAACTTGCATGTGGATGGATTAAAGAAGGCAGAACCGAAAAGAAAGTGAGTAAAGAAAATATTAGTTTAAATTAATGAATTGTTTTTTATAGGAAATTCTCGACGATCTGGCTCGATTGTGCGTGATACGAGTCTCCTTCGGTAAACAGAAGTCGCAGAATGGCACGGAAAATTGCATTGCTGGCAGTTTGTTGTCTGATTCGCCCTGTGCACTTGAGATCCGAGCTGATCGGTAAACAGGCAACAACTTTAATCGGTTTTATCGCTCCGCCATTTTTAGTGCTCATCGTATTTTGGAGCGATTGATGGAGCGGCCAGATATTGCTCGGCACTTTGTTGACAACAAACAAACCGAAAATATGACGAAACCCGCGATGTGCCAGGAAGCAACGCCACAGGGCGCAGAACAATTATTGCTGGCAGCGGCAAATTGAAGAGATTCTTTGGAAGATAAATAGCCAGTGCGTATTAGTTCCATTTTCCACTCCTCCTTTCTATTTATGTTAGTTCTTTGCTGTTATTAAAATTACTCCCCAAAATTGAACAAACCGGTCAGCTATGTTTCTCTCTCTTGTTTAATTGTTTCTCTCTTTCTTTCCTCCCTAAAGTCCCAACCTCCCATTCAAACTGGTAATCATCGCGCAACTGTCATGTTAAAATCTTAAAATTAACTTTTTAATATTTACCATCTGCATCTGTCTCATAACGATTGTTACTGCAGTACAAAACAAACAAATAATTTTGGGGAAGTTGACTTGTTTCATCTTCTCATCTGAATGATAGTATCGTGTCAGCCCAATTCGAAAATTTGGTGAACTTTTATGTGCATGTGCAGTGGATCTAGAGATTTAGGCAAGTGGCAGTATTTATTATCAAGAACTATAGATTTTCACCGCTCTGCAACTTGTTATTTTATTTTTTACTCGATCCAAAAATCATGAAATGCGTGTTTTTCCTCCTCTTCCATCAAATACCCGATGACCCCCAAACGGATCTCATTAGTCATTACCGATGATCGATGAAGAAAATGACTTTTCTTATAATATTTTGTTTTAATCTATTAACTTCGGTCCATGACGTTTACGATTTACGTCCAAACAAGGCTTATTCCTAAATATCCATTTTTTAAAACTCGGCATTTGTGTTTGTGTGTGGTTTTTGTGCAAGTGTATATAAATAATGCGTTTGTTAATTATTTCTGTACCAAAATCCGATTACAATATACCTATTTAATTTTAATTTCCCTTCAACCCCACTCCACTGATGACTGACTGGTGATGCGAATGCGAAATATATTATTGTAGCTTATAAGATTGAAAACCACTTTAATTTGTTAGTTCCACCACTCTATTTTCAATTTTATCTAAAGATTGAATAGTTGTATCACTGATTATTTTAATGGATGGATAAAGGACGTAGTTTTTTGGTTTATTTTTTATTTTAAGAAAAACGAACCCAAAAACACGCTTAAAGCGTGCCAAAATGAACGAAAGGGAAATGTTGACAAAACGAAATTGCATCATTCTTCGGTAAGATAAGTATCAATGGTTGGAAAAATTAACATGGATTGGACAGTGATAATGCAATCAATCTTGATCATGAAATCAGCTTAGTTGATTGAATAAATTAAAAAATAGTAGAAAAAATTCGATACAGGCAGAATTCGATTGAGGACACAGAGTTAGAGATGGTTTTACTCTATTCCTTTTAATTGAATACGAGTATCATGAAAAATATCGTAAATGAAGATCATTTCACGTGGCTTACATATGGACCATTATCTTTTTGTCGAATTTTGTTGAACAGCGACGTCCAAATGTGGGTC
>VAHH01001075.1:0-14941 GCA_013357305.1 Radopholus similis | reverse complement strand
TCTCGTTTTGAATAAATAAATATAAAATATTATTCGATTCCTTTGTACGTATTTACGGTTCAAAGACCGAAGTACATAACAAATTATTTTACTGCTTCGGATTTGCCCCAATTTTTCGGCCCAGTTATCTGTTCGACCCTTCGAGTAGTCGAGCACATATCGTTCCAGCTTGGAAACGCAGCACGGGTCCAAGTCGGGACGGAGTTCGCTGCGTCTGCTGGTCACTATGCGGGCGCGCATCTCGTCCACGCGGATCCCTAGAGAGCAATCGGAAGTTGGAAATCGCTGTCAATAATATATTTACATTGTACTTACATCTTTTATGTATGTATGGCTAATCAAACAATTCATTTGGTGTTCTCAAGTATTCATTTTTTGACTTTGTTAACACAATCCACCGCTATTTTAATCATTCTCTGCTCTCCAATGCTACCTTTTGCAACTGGCGAACGGACAGTGGGTAGCAGTGCTGCAAGTTGAGGCCGTGCGGTGCTTTGTCTGGGCTCCCGTCCGCAAGGTCGTAGGTCTTTGGCAGCTCTTCCGGCTCCACCATCTCGGGTCCTTGGCCGACTCCGTTCGCCAGGAACAATTCCCCCAAGTCCTCCGAAATATTTATGGGGAATAATAAAACATTCTTGGCACCTTTCCCTCCTGCTGGTTGGCATGCGCAACTGAGAGGAGCAGCACCAGAGCAGAGCCAATTGGCCAAACAATTTGCATCTGGGTATTGGGCCTTTGGGTGAATAGGGATGCAAAATGAGTGAGTGAATGAATGAGCGTGGGCCCATTTGGTATTTTATGCGCGATGCCCCACTCCACATTCCTGACAAATCGATGCCACCAGAATAATTTCCATCCCATTCGCTGGTTATTCTATGAAAAAGATAATGCTCTGTAAGACATTTTAGTGGGTGCTGGATTGGTGCGGATTGGCAATGGAGAACAAAGACATATAAAATAATTGGCGCTCCTTTCAATTCGCTGGGAATGGGTACAAAACCAACCAATCGGGTGGATACGTGGCAACTGGGGACCCCTCACCTCACTTCATCCAGTCTCAATCATTTTCCAATTTGTTCATTCGCACAATAGATTATTAGCTCTGCAAATAGGGAATTATAATGCTCATGCAATCGATTAACATCGTTTCACTTCAAAAAGTACAATTTCATAATTTTTAGAGAACCAACTCATTTTACAATATTTTGTTCGCATTCCAATTCAAAGAGGGTGGTTATTTGATTGAATCGACAGTGTGTACAATTAGGTAAATAAATGCCACAGATTACAGATTGAAAAACGAAATCGGTAAAAGGTAAAATCGTTCAGAATCGGGGTGGAGATTGTGATCGAATTCAAATCTCTCGCGATCTCTGCGGGAACTGGGTGCGGTCCACAACGAAGATTTTGCTGGTGCCCAGCGTGTTGGAGGCGTTCGGGATGCTGCGCTTCACCTGCATTGTGGAGGCGCCCTTTGTGGTGCTGGCGCCTTTGGCGTGCTTGTTGGCCTTCTTCAGGCCGAAAAGGGCCAGCCATCGGTCCCGGAGGATGTGGCGGAAGTCGGCGCAAATGGACAGCAGACACAGCTCCTCGGCGCAGTTTGCGACCGTGTTGGCCAGCAAACCGAGCAGATAGACACAGTCCAGGACCGCTACGGAGGACTGGAGTAGCGCAGTGCCCGACATCAGGTAGGGCACGAAGCCGAGCACGAACGGCGTCAGCGAGAAGGCGCACGCCACCACCACCTTCATGTGGTCCTGCTCCACGTCGCACTTGCTCCACGACTTGATCGTCACTGCAACAGAGACGACGCGTTTTAGAAATAATTTCGGACACCCGATTCACTTCTGAGCCAGAACAGCTTGGCCAGCAGCGCAGCGTAGAGCGCAATGGACGCGTAGATGGAGCCCTGGGTCACCACAAGGTAGATGGCATGGTTCAGCGGATTCTGGTAGACCGGCAGCACGTTGATGTACAAATTGGTGAACGCCACCGCCACGGTCACTCCCACCGCTGCACACCACACCAAACCGCACTGCTTCAGGATTGTCCTGAAAACAAATAATTAAAATGGTAATTAATTTTATGTGCACCTTTTCTTGGCCCATTTGTTGTAGGAGAAGGGCAGGAACACGCTGGTGGCGCGGTTCAGCGCCAACAACAGCACGTGCAGGCGGACGGCGCTGTTGAGGAACACGACCAGGTGGACGGTCTGTCGGAACGTGGAGGACACCGTGGAGTGGCCGCCCGAGAGTAGGATGACCACGTAGTTGGACCACTGGAACAGGTAGTACAGGAAGGCGGCGACCGCCTGAAGATTCAAAAATTAAAACCGATGTGTAAGTTGTCGTCAACCTTGCTGGCCAAGATGATGATCGCGCTGCGGCCCTTGGCCAGACGACACAGCGACTCGAAGATGACCGCCAGAAAGAGCCACACGAAGCCGTACAGGGAGCCGCCGAACCAGGGGCTGGACAGCATCATCACGATCGGGTCCGCTGGGGCGGCGGCCGTTGGCGTGGAATTGGCCGCGGAAGACTGGTTGGAGGACATTTTGAAATAATTGAGTGGTGCTGTGTCTGAAGAACGGACAACCGGGGTGAATCATTACATATTTATTTATCTGTTGGCGTCGGCCCAATTCCCGGGCCAAATTCGATCAGCCACTTGGTCGTTGGTCGGACAACCCGAGCAATTCGTTAAATAAATTATGCGAATGAATGAGGAGAGGGTAATAAATGAAGTTGAACCTCTGTGAGGTGTAGGGAACGGAAACCCGGCGATTAGGTATTAGAAATGAAATCTAATCGAGAGTTGTGATGCATCACTTTCACGTGTGTGATCCGTTTCCCTCCGATTTTAATCTCACAAGAGGACAAAAACTAAAAATAATCCGCCAAAATTCAAAACAGAGCTCCCAAAGTGGGAATCTGCCTAATTGGCAGACAAAACAATGTTCAGAATTAATTCGGCATTTTAACGAAATTCCGAGTTCCCCCAAGATTAGACAAACGATCACATGACAAATATTGTAATTAAGAGGTTGTTGCGCTCCAAGGCACCGGAAAGAACGGGCTTTACCGGAAGTCATTGAGAGGCCGCCGATTACCTAAATTAGGAATCGTGACCAACGAACTTTGAGAATCGGACTTTAACGAGCCAAAGGGCGAGAATGAACTGACTCATTTCTCTGGTTCCGGGGAATTTTAGTAATAATAAGGGAAGGCAATAGAAAAGAGAGGTTAGCCAGGCTAATTGCAGGAGTTGAAGAGTGAGAAGAAGAGTCCATTGTATACACAAAAGGTCCCTGTTTTAGGTCATAGCAGTTCGTTAAGTGCCCAACACCGGTAGGCACCGCCGCCCACTCCTGTTCCGATCCAAAACAGTTCTTTTGCGGAAGTCAACACAAATTGGGGAAGGTCCGCCACGTCAGGTCCAAAGACCGGCCCAGACGGAGGCACTTTCGCGTTTCGGCTCTAAAACTGGCCCACGGGCGGCAGTTAAATATTTACGCCTCAGCGCCCGCTCAAACTGACCACCACAATTATTAAGCGTTGCTCGCTGGGACGCCCAAACTTAGCTCATTTCCCAATTCATAAGTGATTTGTTTGAGTGGAGCGCAAAACAAAAAAAGAATAATCAAATATTTTTCTAAATTTTTAATTTGGACGGAGAAAAACCAAAAATTCTATTTAATATTTAACCGTGGTTAAAGTGGAAATGATGAAATTCCTGTTGTGGGAATGGGAATTGAGTGTGGAATGCCTGAATCTGGTTCAGAGTCAGGGGATCCTCTTCGCCCATTTATGGGCCGTTCGGCACTCAGCTCCCAGAGCATAAGCATATCTTAGCCCATAATTTGTGTGGCATTCTGCTGGGCCATCAACCCCCTCCTGAGTGCTGATAGGCGCCAATTTGGCGATTACGTGTGCGCCCTTTTGCAGCCAAATGATGTCCCATCCCCAGTCACTGCCAGTGAACTTTTTCAAACTCTCGGGGCCATTTTCCTTTCTTCTTTGGGAAGGCAATTTCCTCCAAACATCCACTCAGACTAGTCATTTTTGAAAGAGAAAAGCCCCGCAATTAAATGCGCACCGCAGATTCCGCATACTACGCAGAAGGCACACTTCCAAATTGTGACCTTTGGGACTGTGATGTGGGTTGGGGGCCCCCCACAACGTTTGTTCATGTGGAGAAGGAAGAAGTAATAATATTATAATAGGACGAATCTTTTGCCTTTTCCCGATCCAAGATGAGTCCCGAGAACTTTTGTTGTGGGGGAAGTGTGCCTCTGCCCGGCAGAAAAGGCTCTGCTCGACACGAATGGACTGTCGCCTCTGGACAATGGGGCAAAGAACAAAGGACAGAGAGAGCCCCACTTACCTATATGCCTCTTCTGGTTCCGTTTTGTACCTTTTGTTTGGGGCCGGCCATTCAACGTATGGCACCCCAGAGAACGGAAGAAGGTGCCTCTTCTACCTTGGTCCCCACCAAAATGCGTGATGGGCGCCACAAATAGACAGACGTCTGCGCTCTGATCCCCAAACGGCCAGCAATGGGAAGTGTTTATCGTCGTTTTGGAGGCAAACTGTCCGGCGCAAACATTGCATGTCGCCCAAGCCCAGACGGTCTCTTTTTTGGCCCACGGGAATTGGATTTGGCCGGTTAGCATTTGGTGTTTGCCCTTTGTCCGTTTGCACAAATCCTTTCGCTGCAATTATTGTTTGCCCAAAATATGATTTGATTCCTATCTCGTTGACGTTGTTGTTGTTCGCTCCTGGCGAACTAAGTGTAATAAATTGTTTTGCGACCAAACAGAGTAAAATAAATAATATTATTTAATCGTTTCGCCGAATTGAGGGGGGAGAAGAGGGTCCAGATTGTTGGATGTTCCTACATATTTTGGGAATTGACAGACGCGAATGAATTGGAAATGAAGGGAAAAGTGTATTTTATTCAAACGGGAATTTGAAGTTTTTGACATTTTCCTCCCTTTCAATTTGGCGAATAGTGAGAACACTCCCACGGGGTTTATAAATGGTGTGCGAATCCTAAAACATGCGATTGCGTGTTTTGTCGAACTCAATTGCGGAATCATCTCCCCCAATCCACCCGATCCCATTTCTCAGAAATGAATTCATTTGCGTGATTTAGCGGTCTTTTTTTATGAATAGGACTCTGAAAAGGACATGTTTTGCGTGCAATTCCTCGAAAAATGACAGCATTCGAAAGGTTTGCGCAAAAAATGTTAGAATTGACTTTGAAACTTGAAACAGGAGCTCTCCTATAAATAAATGTTTGGTGGAATTGTCAAAAAAGGGCCAATCACCGTGGAAAAGGACGACGCATTAATTTAAATATTCATCGATAAATCATAGATAAATAGATCCATTGCAAGTGGTCATGCTACGATGGGCATTGTCGGTCCGATGTTGCGCTGGTTGTTTGCCCTCTGCTGGTGTTCCTGCGGACGGACGACAGCAGCTGTGGCGGAAGGCCGCCGATGGACCAGTTGCCTCAGTCTGCCAAACTCCTTGCAAAATGCCTTTTGATACTCGACGCTAAATACAATGGGATTTGAGAATTCGGCGGTTCCACTGACCTGGTCCAGTAGAGAATCGGGCCGTTTGAGGCGGAACTGAGACCGAACAAAATTCCAGTGGATTGGCTCAATAGCCACACGTCGTTTGGCGATGATAGCCGCTCTCTCAAAACAAATTCGAGTGCCATTCCGCCGAAGTATCCGCCCACATTGAACGCGATGATGCAGAACAGGGACCGGAAGAGCCGGTGCTGGACCACATCGTTGCCCACTGCAAAATACCTAAATGGTGTCCAGACAATTGGGCTTCAAATGCTTGCCTTGGCTTATACTAAAAAGGCTACCTGGCTACTTCACTAGTGGGTATGCATGGGGGAATTGAGCGAAATTTGTCTTCGTTAAAAAACCAGATCAAATGACTTTTTCAAATGAATTTTACCTTCAACCAACTAGGCTGGGAAACTCTCATTCATCCACCATATAGTCCCGACTGTGCTCCTTCAGATTACCACTTGTTTGCGTCTCTAGCTCATTCTCTAGCCGGTACAAACTTTGCTCAACTAGCCCAGGTCGAAAACCACCTCAGATTGTATTTTGCCTCCAAACCCCCCGAATTCTACGCACGCTGGATTGATCTCTTGCCTGAAAAATGGCAACATGTTATTGATAACAATGGTGCATATTTCGAATTTTAATTTGTTTATTTTTGAATTTTAATAAATAATTTATTTTATTTTTCGGAAAGGGCTCAGAACTTTTGTTACACCCTATAAAATACAACTGTTGCCGAGTAAAGGAACAGGCCATAATACGGGACCATTGGAGGCATCGCATCGGGCTAAATTAACATTCCTTTTTTATTTAATTGAATGCAAACTTGGTAGCTGTCGTGATTGCCATTGTTGAGGCGAACAGTCCGAACAGGGGCACAGCGCAGAGGTGCACAGTGAGCACGTAGTCCACAAAATGTTCGAGCGACACCGCTGTCCAAAGGAACAGAAAGTTTCCGCATCCGCTGAGCAATTCGAAGAAGGAGTAGAGCGCCAGCAGGAAGTTGGCAGTTCCCCGCAGAGATCTGAGCAAAAATGGTTCTGAACTAGCATGGAATGAGGGATAGTAATGGCCCACTTTGTGCGGACGGTCACCCAAATGACGCCGAAGTTCATCGCCATTCCGGGGATTGCGATTCCATTGTACGCGAGGGCAGGTCCAATCAACGGCCAACACGGGTAGACGTCCTTGTAGGCGAAGTGGATCTGAACACGGGAAATCCTCGCATTCGGACGGAATGCAGATATGTTACCGCCTCGTCCAGACGCATAAAACTTTGATTTTCCATTTGGAAGTAGTGCAGAAAAATTTATTTCGGGAAAGCTTGCTTTAGCACTTTTGCTGGCTTACATGTGGAATTGAGTGAACTAACAACTAATGAAACTGCAATGTTGGCACCGGTGGGATTGTTCGCACGACAGTTCCGTTTAATTGTCATCGCATGTTGTCCCGACGGTTTCCCAAGAGTTGAATGGGAACTCCAATGCCAAAATCCAAACAAATGCACGATTATTATATCGAATTGAAATTTCACAATTCCAGTGAATGACAATTAAATTTCCCAAATATATCAGTATTATCTCTTGAACGTTGTTGTGTCCTTCTTTCTCCTCCTCCTCACCCACACACAATTGCACCGTTGCTCACTTTGGCGGAGCCGTTGCAACAGGAGTTCCGTGGGAAAGTGCACGGGGTGGCGTTGCACATGACTGTCTCGGTGGCGTTGCCGCTGCACACGCACCCAGCTGGCTCACAAGGTCGCGTGCGGGTCTGGTTGCCGCACTGGCCGCAGGTGTCCGAGCAGGCGCCGAAGGCCCCCCACGCTCCAAAGGTGCCTGTGCAAGCCGCAGTACTCGGGGCAGCCGTTGAACTGGGCGTAGCCGAAGAAGAAGAAGCTGTAGAGGCGGCAGAAGAAGCACCGGTCGAGGCGGTTGATGGAGAAGAAGAAGCACTCGGAGCAGCAGAACTGGAGGCAGCTGCCGTTGATGATGCAGCTGGTGTAGATGGGGAAGCACTTGGAGAGACAGGGGACGATGCCTCACAAGGGGGACAAGTGCCGGGCGAGCCCTGGGGCAGAGTGCCGTTGTTGTTGGCGATCTGTATGATCAGGTCGACGCTGATCTCGATGCCGTCGATGATGATCGTTTTGGTGCCACTCGGATAGCAGACCTCTCCCGCTGGAGTGCTTGCCGTGGGAGGCACAGCGGTGCTACTTGCTGGACCCCCACAAGGCGGCATCGGTTTGCACTGCCCTGCGCCGACACAGGTGATCGATTTCGCCTTCACGTAGTAGTCCACTGAGCTGCCCATCGGCTTGTACGCGTGCCTCTTCGGGTTTCCGTTCACTTCGGTCAACTCGTCGGCCAAAGTGATCCTGCGGCCTGTCACTGTGTTCACCAGCGCCTGAGTGTACGGCGCAATGTTGTTCAGCCGAGCGTACATGTGGCAGACTGAGAAGGCAAAACGAATCAATTTCATAAGCCCAAGAAAGGTGAAACCTGGGTCGCAGTAGGAGTTGATGACGACCTGGGCCAGTGCGTTCTCCATGCGCCAGCACTGGTCGCTCTCGTCGCACACGCAGAAGTCCTCCATGGCGGCGCACTGCATGTTGATGGAGGACTGGCCGGCGCTGCCGCCCGTGGTGGGGATGGCGCTGGCCACGGACGCGAAGAAGGCGGTCTCGACGCCCGCCTGGCACTGGCACTCGCGCACCGGCTCCCTGAGCGTCTTGATGTGCGATTCCCGTCTGTCGTAGATGAGCATCGCTGTCTTGGGCGGCGCAGGGCAGTAGGCGTTCCCCCCAGACTTGGTGCTAGACGGCACCACACTAGTTGTTGGCGTTGTGGCAGACGGAGAGCCTGGCATTTGCCATTTTGGTCATGAAGAGCTCTTCCATTTACCCACCGCATGTCCCCGACACGACACTGGCGGTTGGGGTGCCGCTGCCGCTGGTGCCGCTGCGGCTCATCGTGAAGCCGGCGCTGGAGTCCGAGCCGCCCGGCTGGATGCTCACCCAGCTCTCGGTGCGGTACTGGCCGTTCCCGGCGGACACCATGTTCCAGCTTTGCGTTATCGAGGCCTTCAAATTGTGTATTTTGGGAGTGTTTTCGGTTAGGACTGACTCCAGGGGGAAGGCTGATCTGGTAGCAGACGCTGGAGACTGCGCTGGAACCGGTGTTCTTCAGCAGCACGTTGAACTGCACGAAGGCCATGTTGCCGCCGCTCACCCACGAATTGGTCTTGACTAGGGTCACAGTGACCGTCGATTGGGCACCGGAGAACGGGCACAACAGCGCCAAAACCAAAAGAGGGAAGAACACCATTTTGGGGCTGAGAGAATTTTCTAAAAATATGAACAAATAATTTGCTTTAAAAACGGTCAAAATGAGAGTTGGGCAAAAGAAAACTTGAAATTAATGAATGAAATGACTGCATGAAATTAATGATTTGCGATTTGGTCCTCATTTTTGCGCTCATTTTTAAGCGCTCATTTTCCGCCGCCCGTAATAAAGTGCCCAAGTGCACATTTTGCGTATTTCGATGTGTGCCCCGGCGGAGTGTTTGAACAGCCCTCCCGCAATTGCGAACGCCAAAAGTGTAAAGTTTTGGCCGCCAAAGTGCACATTTTGCGCTTCTCGATTGGCGAATTTTGCCTGCATTGTTTGAACAAACGGGTGGTATAGGGTGGTCGCACTGAGGCACCAAAATGCAAGTGGAATAATCGGCCCAATTTGGCGGTTGCCCTTTTTGCGGTTAGTAGAATCTTTCCGGAATCATTTTACCGTAGCGATGACGCAAATGCTCCTCAGTGGTTCACTCGGAGGTCACAGAGCGGAGAATAACAAGCACTTGGAACTTTCCCGTTTCATTTATTAAAGCGGACTTTAATATTCCATGTATAAAAGCGTTGTTTTTTGAATGATCCCGTTTCTACAAATCATAATTCGAGGAAATCTTCAATAGCGGGAACAGCCAATAATGGCCAGACACACAAGCTGTGTGTTTGCTGCGTTCGTTTGCGCAGACTCTTGGCTGTGCACCTGTCTCGTCTGCATGTCTCCGATTAATTCACCGTCCACCCAAGCCATCGCCTTCCTTTGGCATTTCCCATCCAAATATCCCAATTCCCAATGGAGTCGTCCCATTCCACTGACCGGTTCCAAGCCATTCTCTACTCCAACTTCTGCCTCACGTGCTTGAGCAGTGCCTACGGCTTCCACCTGATCTGGTACAAAACGCCCAAGCAAATGCACGTCTATCGATGGTTTCTGCTCGACATACAGGTGTTCCATCCATTTCCCAAACAATTTTCTTAACCCCGCAACCGTTCCACCTCTCACAGTTCTGTGCCTTCTGCGTGGACTTGAGCGTGTCCATGCTCTTCCAGCCCTTATTCATCGTCAGCCATCGCGCATTCTGCATTGTGGGCGTTGTGAAGTACATTTCCTCGTCAATCTGGGTCGCAAATTTCGCTCTCGTGAGGCGCTTGTTGCGCCAATTCCCCTCAAGTTTCAATTGGTTGCAGAGCGCCATGATCTTGTTGATGGGCCTCTGTGCGGTGTCTATCGCCTCTGCACTGGTCTATCGGCTCGCCTCGGTGTTCAACTTGCAGGGCAAAATGACCTCGCCAGAAGCGGTCGTGCTGATTGTCTTTTCGCACGTTTTCCTGGCCACTCTCGTTGCCATTCCGTTTGTCGTGTTCGAGAGTGTCGCACTTCCCATGCAGCCGCAGATTTGGAATGGCACTTATCAGGTGGAGTCGATAAAAAAAGAAAACATTTATTTGTTCATCAACACAAATTCAGGCTTTTCCCGAAATGCGGGTCATGCTCTCCGAAAATATTTGCCTTATTTCTCCGCAAGAATTGATTCAATTTTTCACCATTCTTATGCTCTCGGATTTTGCCCTGGTCACTTTGTGCCTTTGCATTTGCGTCGGCATGATCGCCGCCAGTTTCGTGAAGCTGTTCAGGAATAAGGCCCTGATGACCGCCAAAACCTACCAAATGCACTTGCAGTTCAATTTGGCCATGGTGGCCCAGGTAATTCTTTGAATTGGACTATTGGGTGAGGTTTTTGGGGCAAATCACGACCAAATCCAATGCCTCAGTCACAAGTGTTTTAGTGCCCTTTTCAGTTTGCTCTGCCCTTCTTCACCATGTACATGCCGATCACTGCAGCCGACATCTGCAACGTGTTCCAGATGAATTGTCCCAGCTGTAAAACACGACGAAGATCCCCAGAATTTAATTTTTTGAGCAGATATTGACTCGATTGCCGTCCTGATGAGTCTGCACTCTTCGCTGAACGTGCTGATGATGGTCTGCTTCACCGGCCACTACCGGAGGGCAACCGCCAAACTCATTTGCGGAGCAGCGCACAAAATTGGAAGATTGGTCGGCCTCAAAGAAGGCCAACAGTCGGTCACAAAAGTTACCGTTTTGGCGACAAAATATTAAATAATTTGCAAAATATGCACGTCTCATGAAAGAGCTAATTCTCAGGGCAAAATAACCCTTTGTCACGTGTTCTTCTTCGTTTATCAGGACTCTTCAAAAAAGGAATCCCTAACATTTTGAGGCATTCCTCCGGTCCTTTCACTGAATTTTCGCGTCTTCCTCTTCTTCGCTCTGCTGGCTGTATTCCGATTCCAAACTGCCGCTGTTGACGTCCAATTCCTCAGTCAAATGCCCCTTTTTGTCAACAAATTTTGCTGCGCACCTGGCCGCGAATTGGACACTCTTCTCGGTGGCCTTATCGCCAATGCCACCTCCAATCGATCGTTTGGCCCGCCAAGCCCAGAACAGCGGATTGTGCTTGGGCACCTTGTACTGGTAAGGCACGACTGCAAAAGGGATCGGCGAATTGGTTGAACCTTGAAATGTCTTGAACAGGCCCCAACCTTGAGTCTCCGTGTAGTTGATGTGGGGACAGAGCTGAAATGGGGCATTCAAAATCTTCCGAAGGCCGAAGAAATCCAAAATTAAAAACTATCCAAAATCAATAAATCAATATACTAATATTTCACTGTAAATATTCTATAATATTCCACAATTACGGCATTGGAATGCAAATATAAATTATTTAAAATGATAATCCAACTTTTGTGCCTACATTTGTCGGCTGGTTGGTGAGCAGGGTGCCGGCCATCGCCAGATACTTGAGGAAGGCCCACTTGAGCACGTTCCTCTTGGGCAGCAGGCGCTCCCAGACGGGCGGCATGTAGGCCCTTCGGATCAGTTCCATCAGTTCTTTTTCCTCCTCTTTGCTCAGACGTTTCACTGGCGCCCTTTTCCTGCCCTCCGTCCTCTTTTGTTCTTCGGCATTTTTATGCAAATTTTGCCTTTTCCACGTCGGCATATTTGGCGGCGACAGCGCCACATTTTGGCGTCTCAATATCTCCCTATCTGTGTTTTGAATAATGCATTCTGACGGAAAAGTATGGTATCCGCCTTAGTCCCCAATCTTCTTTTGATTGCCACCTTTTTCGGTGGCCAGCGTCTTCATGCGCCACGCAAACGTGGTTGCCATGTATCCGGGCAGCGCACTTTGTTTTCCGCTCGTACTCAATTGAGTCGATTCTCGTGACTTTGCGATGACATTTCGTTCCGCAGGTGCACCACAAATAATAATGGGGAGAAATGGCAGAAGCAGCCAAATGACGGGGAGCATTGGATGGAGCTTAAGTATAAGGGGGCACGCTAAAATTCCAAAAATATTTATTTAAACAATCAACAAAATTGTATTATTTCTCAAAATTGGGGCTAAATCAGCAAATGCCAAATTCAGACAATGGCTTCTTCGAATCGATTTTTGCGCTGTTGGGCAGTGCGTTTTCGCCATCGCTCACTCTCGCCACCACATTGATTGTTTGGGGGAGCAGAAATGAATGGGGACGAAAGCGACATGTTGTTCTGTTCTTCACTCGTGTGGCGCACCCTGATCAGGCACGATTAGAATTGCGGACAATTCCATTCTTTTGCAAAAAGAAGAATGCAAAAGGTATTACCTGGTTTTCGAATATTTAGTACTCTTGCAGCCAATTACTATTATTAATAGGGGATACATTTGTTATTTTGAACTGGGTTGGGTTTTGGGGTAAGCCCTCGGAGACTGCCGATCGGAAGCTGCTCAGTGTGGTCGCTTCACTTCATCCTCGGCTCACTCTGCAACTCTGCATTGCTCCCCTTTTGACCTTAAATTGGGCACGAAAAGCCAAAAATTGCACAATTCCCGCCAAACCCTTTTGCGAATTTAAAAGTCCCTTTCTGCGTCTGTTTTTGCCCAGCTGATCATTCGGAACAATGGGGACGATTGTCCTCCAAAAGCAAAATGTCATCCATCGATTGCCTACGTAATTATGTAGTTGTCATTGTTCCCCGCAAAATGGTCACACCCGATTTTAAGCAAGATTCTGCCCTTTAATTTTGAAATTACACTTGGCAAGCAAACAGGCAATTAAATAATTCTACCCAGGCAGTGAGTGTGCTTCAAGTGTAATTAGATATGCGCGGATGCCATGGAAATGGGCAGATCTCGCCTGAATCCAACATCTTACAATTTGCACTGTCAGAATACCAATGATGTGTTTATTCCCCAAAGACGCAGCTGCTGTTTCTATATGAATTAGTCAAATCAACCTGTTGTTGGGGCATTTGGCAAACAGACAGCCGCACTTATTCAATTATTGAAATTGGGGTTCAAAATTAATTTAGCAGCAGAAAAGAGAAAATATTGGAGAAATTTCCCTTTTGCCGTGAATTCTGCTTTTGAGGCAGCACACTAGGGCTTACGAGAAATGTCCGCCTCAAACACCTCTTTGCCCAACTCAACGTTTTGGTCGGTCGTGGACGTGCTTGGCAGCGCCAAAAAGCAGACTCTGCTCCCCGCGATCGTCATTGGGCTGCCCTCAGTGCTGCTCTACGCCTACGAAGTGGTGGTCATCCTGCGCCATCCGAAGCTATCGCGCTTGTCCTTCTACCGTCTGGTGTTGGCACGGGCCGTTTCGGTAAATCGAGACATATCCCCGCCCAATGAATGGATGTCCGAAATGTTCCAGAATCTGTTCAATTACGTGCTGTTGTTCTTCTTCTCGCGTTTCGGCACCCTCGCCCTGTTCCTGGGCTTCTTCCAGACGTGGCCCAAATGCCTGTACAACTTCCTCTATTTCTACTTCTCCTACGGCTTCCACGTGGAGAACATCTCCACCGCGGCGCTTCTCTCCAACCGACTGAGCGCCATCATCCGCCCCTTTGACTACGAAAGAGTACAACAAAAAGTTTGAGGGATTTGCCTTCACTATTTCGTCGTTCAGATTTGGCGCATTGCCCTGCCCGTGTCGCTGGCCGTCATATTTCTGCTGCCGCTCCCCTTTACGGTCGGCATCTTTTCGCTGGACATGTTCGTGCACACCTACAGCGACGGCACAATAAAATGCTCTGTTATTTCGGTTCAAGGAGATAAACGACAGCCAGGTGATGTGCTGGGGCGCAAACATATTCCTGGTGCTCAGCTTGACCCTGAACTTGGCCACCTACGTCGCCTACAAATGCCACACCAAGCTGATGGGCGGCAAGCAAATGAGCCCTTCGAACGCCAGAATGGAGCGGAAAATGACCCTGTTCACCGTTTGGACGTTCATCGCCGGAATGGGCATCGCCGTTCTGATGGCAAGGCCCATTTTATCCCTTGGACTAGGTACTAATCTGTGGACTCAAGGCGTTCATCTACCTCACCTCCGAGAACGGGATTGACGTCCAGGGCAACCCCTACTCGCCCATCATGGCCTGGTTTGGGCTCAGCGAGACCGAGAACTGGGCCGTGTTCCTGGTCATCTTCAACTGCATCCCGCTCCTCAACGACCTCTGCACATACACCATTCCGGCGTGGTTCGCGCACAAATCGGATTTAATTATGGCTGGACAATGTCATCTCAAATCTTAAGCATGCTCCTGTGGACGTCCAATGAAATGCGGGAGTGTGCTGTGGCGGATTGGAAGAGAATACTGGCCAAAATTGCGGCGGGAACAGTAATCCAAACAAGTGTGTGTCCAACAGGTAAACTAATAACTGACCAAAATTTGCCGGGACAGCCACCCACAAAGCCAACGAGGATGTATCCCGCAGGTCGCTAATCGCTAAATGGGAGCAAACAAGACAGTGGATAATTAATTATTAATCTCAATTGCAATTAGATCATTATTTCAATGTATTTATTTAGAAATTATCATCACTCACTTATTCATTCCATCCATATAGATAACAAATAATAATTTATCCATAATAAAATTCCAACAAAAGGGAGAGAGCCACTTACATTGTTGGATTGTATACCTTTAAAGTTGATTT
>VAHH01001074.1:0-14965 GCA_013357305.1 Radopholus similis | reverse complement strand
ACCCCCCCCCCCCCCCCGGCGACTATTGCCTTCTTCTTCATCTGTCTGTTGTTCTTCTCCTTCCTTACACCATTTAGAAGGACTGTAGAGTTCGTAGCCAGCCAATCTTACACATTTCGCATTTCAAATATTTCGTTACAAAAATGACCTACAATGCTTCGGCGGACGTGGTGAGCTCCAAATTTGGGCGTTCAAAAATTGACTGTTTTGTTCTCTCCCAGTGGTACCAGTTCTTCAGTCAGTCGGGCCCCCAATGGTGGATTTTGGTCGCATTCTACGGCTTTCGCGCCGCGTTGGCCACAATCGGCTTGCTGGCCAACTGCAGCATTGTTTACGTGACGGCCAAGAGCAGGTACGCAAATGGCAGCAAATTTATATCAGACATTCTGTTGATCTCTTAATCAATGGATAGACATTAGATTGCCGTACACATCAGTCAATAGGTGTCCGGAAATTAGGCACACAGAAATCAGAAATTTTTGGACAATTGGGGACACCAAATGCCAAATTTACTTGGCTACACTTTAGACTTAGAAGTAGGCTTAAACTTTGGGCTTAGTAAGTTTAGGCTTAGGTAGGCTTAAAGCTCGTCGATAGGTGTCGAATAAGCTATATTTTCACTAAACATTTTTGGTGCGTTCTCTGAATTGCTTGGTCCAGTTTTGAACAAGTTATGGCCAAAAAATCGGAAATTGGCCGATTTTTCCAAACATTTGGCCATAACTTGGCCAATTCTTGGCCAAACCCAGAGCTGAAACAGATCATTGGATAGGGCATACTTTGAGCTTTCCAATGACGTCTCATTCACTTTCTTAGCATTAAATTTGGCTGAATTATGGCCCCTCAAACACCCTGACATTGGAACGTTCGACACTGGAAAGAGCAGGTCCAGCCCAATTCACTTCTATTTTTTATAGATCGCTGCGCGAAGTGTGCAACATTTTGGTGGCCACCGAGAGTTCGCTCGCCATTCTGCAGGACGCCAGCTACTCCATTGGCTTCTCCGTGGTGTTGAGCGGCGTCACATTTGTGCGCTACGAGGCCTGCTTTTGGGCGCTGTTGCCTTGCGCCGTGCTCAGCAACACTGCCCAGGCGGCCATGGTGCTGACTGGGCTGGACCGGCTCTGCGCTGTGCTCTTTCCCCTCTGGTAATGGCAAACTTCAAATCTTAATGCCATTTGGGCGCTATTTGGTTCTTAGGGAGTTTGGGACCCCCCTCATGACTTGCGGGCCCCACTGTACATGTCATAACTTTGTCCAGATTGGTCGGATCGGCCTAATTCTGGTACCATTCGACTCAGCACGTTGAGACGCGTCAAATGAGCTATAATTTGTCGATTTTAAATTTTTGACCCGAAATCCCAAAGGGTCCCTGTGGCTTTTGCCAACTTTGACATGTCATAATCATAACTTTGTCCATATTAGTCGAATCGACAAACCGACACCGGAATCGTGATTAGCACCCAAAAATACTCCATATATGTGAAAATCAGCCAATTCTGAGGGGGGTCCCAAACTCCCTAAGTACCCGCTATTTCTGTGCCAACTTGAAAAGTCCAATTCAATCCTCTCAAGCCGTCGGGCCTAAGCTAAAGGAAAAAAACAGTGGCATTGTACATTGCGATTGGATTAGGTAATTCCCACCCAAAAGTGGTTGAAATGCCTCCCAAATTTTTCTGGACAAAGTTAAGGCCAGCTCAATAACACATCAAATGCCAGTGAAAATATGGCAGAGAATGCAACCATTTTTGGGCGCTAATTAATCTTTTCTCATTTGCATTATAGTCTTTAGTCTTTGCTTTTTGCATTCTCATTTTATTCGTCTCCAGGTACCATCGTCGAGACAAGAAGCAGTATCTGGTGTGCGTTGCCTTCGCGCTGAGTGCATATGCCACGTATTGGCTGGTCCTCTATCTCATCGACTACCAGAACAGCAAAGACGTGTAAGTAGTTAGGCTCCAGCTGAAATGGGTTTTTGATTGGTTCATTCATTCATTGATTGAGTGATTGTGAGTGATTTATTGATTGATATATTGATTGATAGATAGTGTGTTGATTGACTTATTGATTAATTGATCGATTGATTATATTGATTTATTGATTGGATAGATATATTGATAGGTGATGATAGATTGATTGATTCATTGATTGAGTGATTGTGAGTGATTTATTGATTGATATATTGATTGATAGATAGTGTGTTGATTGACTTATTGATTAATTGATCGATTGATTATATTGATTTATTGATTGGATAGATATATTGATAGGTGATGATAGATAGATAGATAGATTGATTGATTGATTCATTGATTGAGTGATTGTGAGTGATTTATTGATTGATATATTGATTGATAGTGTGATGATAGATTGATATATTGATTGATTGATTGATATTTGCCGTTTCAGAATGGTGACCTGCTCCACCGAAGAAATGGGTCAAGGCGGTCTGGGCGCCCTGATGAAGATCACCGGATGGACGCTGAGCGGCACACTGCTCAGCAGCACTTGGCTGCTGGTGCTCCAGCTGAGGACCCTTGCACAGAGTGAAGCGATGGGCGCACTCTTCATTGACTTATTGGCCCCCGTTTCAGACGTGAACGTCACCGAGACGAACCGAAGGTTCATCAAATCGATACTGTTGTTGGCCGCTCTGAACCTGGTCGGCGTGTTCACCAAGACCGGCGTCGGACTCGTATTCACCTACCATTGGTCAACGCGTTCGTCAGTCGCACGTTTACGCTCGCCATGTCCTGTTTCGTGGTGCTGGTCTACAGCGCCAACGCGCCAGTCCTCTACATCGTCAGGTGGGCGCCCTTAGCAATTTACAAGATCATTGGGGCGACATGGATTTGACAAACCAACACTGAGATTCAGCTAGAATTTAACTTGAAAAATAATGCATTTGGCGGGCGAATAGATTTGTGAAAAACGGTGCACAGCCATTTAGGGGATGGCGGTTTGGGTGCTGGGCAAACTTGAAGAGCCATAACCTGAAAATGGATTAAGCTAGGGGAGAGAGACCCAAAAGTGAGTGGATAGAGAACTATGAATGCACTACAAAATGGCATTTGAGGTGGATTTGATTGGCTCAGTTTGGTCAAGTTGTGGCCAAAAAATGAAGGAAATCGGCGATTTTCAAACAGTTGGCCATAACTTGGCCAAATGCTGGAGGCATTTGGCAGCTGAACAGACCATTAGGGAGAACACTCGTTTGGTTCCAAAATGACCATCTGATTCAATTTATCGGGTCAAAATGCTTCGCTTTTAAAGCCCAGAGATAATGTGCGAATTGTGTTGCAGCGACGAGTACCGCAACAAGTTCAACAAGCACTTCAAGTGGCTGCCCAGACTGTTCGGGCTCAAAGTGTCCAACGCGGTGGTCGCAAGCACTCCCTTCAATCTGAGCCACCAACCAGCAGCAGTGCAACAACTCCAGCCAAACAGCCTCAATCGCGCAACCACGGCGGCCCATCACCAAAGTCGAATGATGACCGCCGTGGGCTGAGAGAGGGGAATAGAGCCCACTTTGCATTTGTGCTATTGTACATATTATTTACATATTTGAGTAACGTTTCATTCTCATTCTCATGTTTCATTTTTAATTCGGTCAAAAATGAACCAATCAAGGCGGCCCAAATGCCGTTTGTGGGGTGCTCCCTTGCCCCATCCAAGTTGACCGACGCCATTTGTTGACCCGATTTTTTGAAAACAGGCGCCGAATGAATGCGCAAGGCAAACGGCACAGCATCGCAGCCACACTAGACAGTAGATACTACTCTGTCTGTTTCTGTTAGTCTGTTTTTCGCTTTGCGCCCACTCGCGGAGAACCAGAGTGGGAGTGGGTGTGGCCGGCCCTTGCTCGCTCACCCAAACCCCAAAACCAGCGTGCATCATTGCAATCACACTTCAAGCTGAAACTTTGGAAGGAATGAAGCTTTTTTGTTGCTAATTCAAAGCTACATCTGATAAGTCTGGATTAGTTTGGGCCAAGTTTTGGCCAAAAAACTCCAAAAATCCCTGATTTTTTTAAACATTTGGCCATAACTTGGCCAATTATTGGGTTATCCAACGAATGATCATACCTTTGGATAGGGCACACTCTGGGCTTTCCAATGGCATTTTTATTCTTAATCGAGTTATGGTTTCAATACTTTCAATATTTTGAAGTTTAGGTTCAAATTAAAATACCCCAGAGAATTGTTAGATGGAGTCGAGCAACAACAACTCATTTGCAATTGATTCCGACTTTGTCATTTGCGATGGCACCAAAGAGAACGACACTTCATCATCAGTGCGATCAGAATTGAGTGCGGGGAGTGAAATTGCGACATTGCGGTGATTTGTTTTTTTTTGTTGAAAATATTTGAATTTTACCACATTTCACCCCTCAAAGGGCATGCATAGCAGAGCTGCAACGAGACAAGGAGGACTTACGCAAATTTAACGCAATTCTGTTGAAACAGACAGCGGAAAACCAAAATGTGAAAGATAGAGAGTCCATAAGATTTCAAAAATTGGAAATTTCCACTTTTGTTCTGAAACAGGCTGCGGACGAACGTCAGAAGGAGGAAGACTTCTACATGCGCAAGAACGAGCTGATGAAGAAGGCCACCGAGCTGTCCGCGCACTGTGACTGCGAGTGCGCACTGTTAATCTTCAATTCGTCCAACAAGCTGTTCCAGTTCTCCAGTTCAGATATGGACAAGCTGCTGCTCAAGTACACGGTGAGTGGAGTCCGCCCCAACTCGACCAGACCCAACTCGACCAGATTATTGAATAGGTTGGGGATTGAAGTGGGGATTGATCTTAGCCTATTACGTCTGAGCCTAACGTGTAGCTAAGCTGGTTATTATTTTAGCCTAAGCTTAGCTTACGTCTAAGCCTAACGTTTTTAGCCTAAGCTAAGCCTAGCTTACGTCTGAGCCTAACGTGTGGCCAAGCTGGTTATTTTTAGAAGCACCAAAACGATTTTTTCAAAGGAATAAATCGTAGGGTACACTGGTGACCCCCCTATCGTAATTGGTACACTAGTAGCGTACACTAATGCCAGTACACTAGTGACTCGTTCCGTTCGTAGACCAATTTAAATCCACCTCGTTGTGATTTAGTGAAAGAAGCCATAATAATATTTTATAAAGGTAAAAATCTAAATTAAAAGCAATTACCAATTTTTATTTTGATACTAGTCTGGTCGAGTTGGGTTGACCCCGGTGAGTGGAGTCACGAATGGTAAAATCGGGTTTTTCAAGCATTTGGCCTTAACTTGATTTGCTGGGCCATTGGAAAGCGCTGAATAGACCATGGGAATGGAGCGCCTTTTGACGGGTGTCCGGAAAATTGGACACCAAGCAAAAATTTGGACAATCGGGCACCAAATGAGAATTTGAATTTTTTAATAAACTTGACTATAATTTGGGCTTAAAAATAGGCTTAAACCTTAGGCTTAAAAGGTTTAGGCTTGTTTATACTTAGGCTTGCGCTAAACTTTGACATGCCATAACTCACAACTTTGTCAAACACTGATCAGATCGGCCTGTATTTTTCATTTGGTGCCCAATTGTCCAAATTTTGGCCTGATGTCCAATTGTCCAGCATTCTTTGTTTTCCCAATGGCACTGAGCTTCTAAACTTTTCGTTCAGAAATACACGGAGCCACATGAATCACTGACTATGACTGCAGGATACTGCGGTGAATGTTGCTCACCGTTTGTGATTCGTCGTCCATTTGGGGTTTGATGATTCGTGTTAAATTCAAAAATGACTTTTTGATTTCGTATTCATGTTCAACTCCGATAAAGCGAAACTGTTGATCTTTTGGATTTTATTCGGGGATCAATAAAATCGATGTCTGAGCATAAACATTTAGATCTGAATGTCCATCTCCAAGTCTCCATTGTCCATTTTCAAACTCGTTGCGCCAATCCCATTTCAAAGACATGCAATTCCCATTCGTCGCCTTGACCTCTGAATATTACCCCACGCAATATTTGCGCGTCCATCACCGCATTCAAATAGGTAGGTAGGGGGTGTCCGCCTCTCTCTCTTAGTCCGTTGACTCCTTATGCCCAATCGCTGCTCAGCCACCCAAGAAATGTGACATCAACTTTGATTGCTTATTTTGATCAGTTCAGTGTACTACTAGATTAGCCACCACTGATCAACTTATCGATCACCAATTGATCAGATCATCAACACAGCCATGTTGTTCTTGCCGGTGCTGTTACTCTTGACCAGCAGCAGCCGCATGTTGTACGCCGCCATCAACGTGGCCGTCGTCAACAGCAGTTGGCCGCTGCTCAGTTCGTCCATGAACGGGGCAGCGGCGTCACAGCGCCGCACCGACATCGAGTGGTGGTTGGTCCATCGAACAGACGCAACCGTCGCGCCAATTTGGAGCGACAACAACACGTTGGTGGAGAGCGCACATGTGCGGGTGGGTGCCTTCCCTAACATATTGGTTTGTGGAAGAGGAAGAGAAAATGAGGGAATATTTAGAAATAAGATGAGAAAGGATGTTAACGATCAGAATGAGATGTGGGGAAGATAAGGACGAGATGAAGATGAAGATGAAAATTAGGATGAGCAGAAGATGAGGAGAACACGAGATGAGAAAGAAGATGAGGATGAGAAAAACCGGATAAGATGGAAAAAATTGGGATGAGCAAAGGATAAGAAGAGGATGAGTAGAACACGAGGTAGAGTAAAGGATGAGTAGAGAAGAAGCGAATAAGATGGAGAAGACTGGGATCAGATGAAGATAAGATGAGCAGAGGATACGAAGAGGATGAGTAAAACACGAGGAAGAGTAAAGGATAAGGATGAGAAGAAGAGATCATCTCCCCTCTTCTGTCTTCCCTCTCTTTCTTCCACATTATCTTCCTCTTCCACCTCTCATCATGTCCTCCTCTTTATTTTCTCCTGCTCATCCACTCATCTATGTCAATGCCAGATGGTGCCCTACGACTACTTTGTGGACCAGCGCCGTCCCCAGCAATGGTACTATGTGAATGCGTTTGCACACAGCGCACATTTTGATGAGCTGTTGCTGGCCGTGCTCGATGAATACATTGACTTTGACCACCATCTCAACGAGACAGCAACGGGCGACCGCCGTTGCAATGCCGAACTGAGCGCACGGGGCTGGCACGATTTCGGCATGGAGCGCCGCTCCGACAACTATTGGGCGTACACATCGCGCACATTGCCGCGCATTGTGGCCGCGGAAAGGTGTTGCCAAGAGAGCGCTTTCTTGGCGACAGAGATACGGCCAGAACAGCCAAAATTGGCACATTTAGAATTTGGGAATTTAATTGGTCATATGTCATATCCGCTCTTCCAATGGGATCACATTTGGCCGAGCTTCATTCCCAAAATAGTGCCAACTCTTACCACCCCTTGGCCACTATGATATGGCCAATTTAAAAAACACCCCTAAATGGCCAAGTTTTGACATGAACTCATTTAATTGGCCGTATCCCTCGCTTGCAATGGTCCAATTCGGATAAATCAATTCAAGATTGCAATGCTGGGCGTCAACCAGTGCACGAACGGGCACTCGTAGGTCGCATTGGTATGCTGCTCAATGGCACCAAGGTGAGACCAAAGAACCGGCCCCACAAGTGGAACAAACTAGACTATTCATAAACAACAGTTTTGATCAAATATTGATCATCTGGTTCGATCACCTGAATTGATTCTAGATTTGATCACACATTTTGATTCTGATTTGATGTCTTGATCTGATCAAGCCATTTGTATCAGATCTGTTCACTTGATCAGATCATTTAGATTGATCACTTGATCTGATCACTTGAATTGATCACTTGATCTGATCATTTAGATTGATCACTTGAATATCAATTGATCTGATAGCGTATCATCTAGTCAACTATTAATGTTCAGATCTTGGGCTGTGCCACGCTGTTGCCGCGCACAATGGCCCCACAATGGAATGGCGATGGCCAACGGGGCATGTGGCGAGCCCAATTGCCAGAAGCGGAAGAGCAGCATCTCGCGGTGTTCGGCAGCGTTGTGTTTGCCCAAATGTACAGCAAAGGTGGCGCTGGCATTCGCATGCTGATCGATTTGCGCACCAAAACGGGTCCGAAAAAGGTACATTACTATTCTGATCCCTCCCCCCTTCAAAAGGAACCACCATTTTTCAGGATGGGTCCGCCGATTTCAAAGTGACCTAGGCCCAATTTTTTGCAGAATATTCCCCACATGTCCCTCCATAAAAGTACCATTCGAATTGCGCGAAAAAGCAATTTGAAGCGACTGGCACCAAAATTCCCATTTATGTCCACTTCTTATTATCGCCCAAATTCTGTTTATTGGCAATTTGGATTTTGAATGAACTGATTCGATCAATCATTCCGTTCTTCCAATGAGGAACACCAACAAACCAAAAACAATTTTATTACGGCAGCGGACTCGCCATTTTGTTTTACTAAACGGTCCATCTGAAGCGCACATAAACAGTCGCAGTCTCGGTTCTGTTCCATTTTCCATTCCATTCAGTCACTTTTTGCGATGCGCAGTCGCTCCCTTGTGTTCCTTCTCTTTGTCTTGGTCGCACTGCTCCTGTTGGCGGATGCACTGGTCGACGCGAATGAAAAGTAAGTAACAATAACAAGCAATAACTATAACGAAAATGGAAATTGGAATTTGGAAACCGAATGCCACCACTCTTTCCAACGCTATAAAAAAGCAAACAACAAAAAGTGATGAATCATGAATCACGATATATACTAATAATATCTATAGTATGTACCTAGTTGAATGTTAATTTATCAGACAACTGGTGTGGCACCAATTCGACCGAGTCAAGCGCTTTGGCGCTGTCAGCAACGGGCCCTGGAAGTTCGGCTGAGGAGGCAGCTGCCCCAAAAACGGAAATGTGTGGAGGCACATGTGATGCTGTGATGGTGCAGTTGAGAAACAATGCCTACAACATTCGCTCACAATTGTGTTCGATGGCATAAATGCGAGACAATTTTTATGCATCTTCTAGGGAAGTCAAGATTATTCTTGAGACTCTCGACAAATGCGCGAGCCATTTCCAAAAGCGCTATTGGCTCTAGGATGCCATTTTATGTACTTTATCGGATGAAATGCGCACAAAAATTAGCTTAAAAATTGTTGAAATGTTTCAATCGAATTCTGGTCAAAATCTCGACTAACGCCGGTTCCAGTTGGGAGTCAGGGCAACGGCGCCGCCTTGACCAGGCAGCTGCCCAAAGTTGCTGTTGGCAGCTGGCGCCACACGCGACACAGTGCGCATCTGAATGGCCGGTTGCTGGTGGTGCTGTTGGGACATGGGCAGGTTTGAGACCAATTTGAGGGAACGCAGCCAGCGCATTTGACGCTGTACATCCGAACGGACGCTCTTGTTGAAGAGAAGCAGAATCACTGGGGGAGCCGCTGAAAATGGAGAATTGAATTAATGAATAATGAGATCAATTGATACTAATAAGTATTTGATTGGGACCTAAGCAGCCGATCTGACCAATTTGGACAAGGTTTAAATGTCAAGTGTTCATCAGGATTAATGGAAATTGGCTACAGGTTAAAACTTAAAACTTCCCTGGACAATAAGCTCAAGCTAAACTTTAAGTTATTTGGCAGTCGAAATTCCGAAAAAGTTTTGCCAAAAGAATGGCTGCACAACTTAGTAAAAACAAATCAGCAAGGAGAACTGGCATTTTTTGACAAACGTCCTAGCACCAATTGAATCAGCTGAAATCGGAGGCAGGGTGGCATTGTGCACAGGCATCAAGCATAAGATGCAATACTCTAGTACTTGCGGCACTGCCAACGGGCGATAGGCCATAGGCAAAGTGCCGACTGTGGAAAGTGCCATGAACATGCAGACTTTGACGAGCCATAACTCCGTCAAGATTTAAGCCAAAAATTTTGAAGCAGATGCCTTTTTGAAGCCAAAAGAGTGCCTTATCGAATTGTCGGTTCAGATGCCCAATGCCTCCAGTATTTGGCCAAGTTATGGCCATATGTTTGGAAATGGCCAATTTCCTTCGTTTTTTGGCCATAACTCGGCCTAAACTGAACCAATCAATCCCACCTCAAATGCCATTTTGTAGCGTATTCTTAGCTCTATTCAATCATTCCGGGAGCTAATCTCTCCTCCATCTCTTTTTGGATTACCGTGGATTTGGAGCCATCCAAACATGGCGGCCACGATGATCTCGTTGCTGGCGCTCGGCACCAGATTGATGATTTTGTACAGGATTGGCGTGACCGCATTTATTCCCGCAATCAGGAGCACTTGGAGAAAAGTCTGAAATTCAAATGCATTCTTTGCCGCAAAAATTTGAAATGGATATTGACCTTTTTCTCCGCCGCATTTTGTGCGGTGGCAACACCCAATTGGTTTTTGAAGCGCCATGTTTTGACGGCATAGCCGATGGAGAAGACGCCATACACAATGGGTATGCCGACCAACACCAAGTAGCCGCGCAAATCGTCCAAGAAGCTGTTGATGTCCGGAGGAAGCTGAGCGGCGAAAACATAGAACATATGTCAGGAACCGATCCAGAGAATGAACGTGAGCCAAATTCGTAGAAACTATTCATAACCGGTTTAAACCTTAAAAGTTTCAAATCGGTGGGAAAATGGAATCCACAAAGGAAATCGACCATGGGGAATCGATTGAACCAGTCAACAGCTGGCTAGGCCAAAGTGGAACAAAGTTAAACCGGTTTTTAGACCAAAACCGGTTTGGGCCCATAACTTTTAAGGTTCATGTTTTGGGGTTCTAAATGTTTGAAATTGACTATGAAAGTGGCCATAAACTGTCTATTAGTCTCTATTTCTGCTCATTCCAAACTATCAAAATTAGTTTACTTCTGCTCATTCCATGATGGCTCCAATAGACGTGTCTCTGGATCGCAACATACATATATAGGTAGGTAAAGAATCGTTTTTGGCGTCACCATTGCATTGAAGTCGGCGCCGGATTTGTAGCCCTGGAATGGGTTCGGGAACCAATTGAAGTACTGTGCGTTGAAGCCGATTGTGCGTATGAAGAAGAACCAGTAAATGTTCACCGCCACCGTCAGGACACACCATACCCAGGTGCGATTGCCTTAATTTGGTTTAGCTCAGCATATTCCAAATGGGAACTGGCCATTTCCACGCCAATTTCTTTTTCTTAAAAATGAAGCAACGCTAATTGGCAAACATATTTAGTGTCATTTGATAGCCAATACCAGGGGCTATTTGGGCCAAAAAGAGTCGGACTCTTTTGGTCAAACTATTCCAAAGTTATGGTCCAAAAACATGCCAAACTTGGCAAATTTGGCCTGAGTTCAGTTAAAAAAATCATAACTCAGGAATTAATCAGCCAATTTGAATGGACTCTTTTTTTGATAAATAGCCACCATTATTGGCTATCGAATGAGCCATATATTCATTTGTCTATCTCGTCTGGTCACCAAGTTATGCCCTCTGACCCAGACTCTTCCTGCAGCGTTACCCTTGAACAGCAGTTCAGACTGGGCGGGCGAGAGCACTCTCAAACAGCGGTTGATCGACAGAATGAACTCCATGATGATCTCGGCATTGTAGAGAGCTGTGGAAAGTTTGCTTTTGAGCACAATCAAACAAATACAATAATTCAGGAATTTAGAGCCCCTTTTGGGGTCAGACCGGAAAAGGATTAGATCAGATCAGATCAATCTGGGGTCTGGAACAGAAAAGCAATATCACTAATAAATTCAAATTCGGACGTCTTTATCTAAATCTATGGATTTCTAGAATCGGCAGGAAATAATTGAAGCTTGAATTTCTTAAAATTCACTCTTTTGAAATGGGAATTAAAAATTCAAATTTTTGAAGCGAATGCTTATAAAAAATATTTCTAAATTCAATTTTGAAGTGCATCTCCCCCAGCTCTATCAAATCACCCTGGGAGCACTCTTCCATTGTATAGATTCGGTACAATTTTTAGTTGGATTTCCCATTTCCGGTGCGTATTTGTTCCCAATTCCCATTGTTAAAATATTGATTAAGTACTTAAAATTGAACCAAAAGAACGTTAGATCATAATCATAAGCACGCACATTTTGTGGCGCATCCGGCGACGTAGATTAGTGTCGGGTGGGAGCAGAAGACGGCGCCCTGGATGGCCAGAATGCCGGTCAACAATCCAATGATGCACAGCGCCAGCATGTCCACGACCCCGATGAACAGCAGCATTTTGTAGCACTCGTTCTGCAGCCGCCCACACATGGACCAAATGCACGGCACGTACATTGCCTGTTGGCGAAATAATTAAATGAATTTTTTGACCAATTAGAGCACATTTCGGCAGGGATTGTAAATTTTACCTCGTAGACAAAGAACATTGCAATGAAAATTGTGCCGTAGAGCACATGCCTTCTTTTCTCCACCGGCACAGAGTCCACCACAATCAGAGAACAGTTGTAGATGCGCTCATAGTCCAGAGGGCGGAATAGGAACAATTCCATGGCTAAAAGGATTTGAAATTTAAATCGCCAAGAACACTCATTATGTGGGCAGAAAACAGGAAAACAGTGACTGAATGATATACTGTCAAAAAATAAGAAAGTCCTTCCTACCAAAATAATTAATTTTGCGAAATTCGCTACCAAAAATGGGTTGAAAAAGCTACCAAATATTTGGTATTTCTTCAACCCAAATAGTGCCCCCACCAAGGACAGCAGTAAATAGCTCATTGAAAGCGTCTCTCTAAGAGCTGAATGGAATGGTACCAAAATGAGGCCGATCTGACCATTCTGAACAAAGTTATGAGGCGTCAAATATTTTGATGCAAACATTTGGTAGCTTTTTAAACCACATTTGGTAGGTATAGCGAATTACCTTAAAATATCGGCTTATTAATTACTACATGCCAATTTAAATAGCATTTTTGCAATTCAAATTTCACAATGGGCAAATGCGCCAGAGAATGGCGTTTCCGCCAGTCACACTCAAATATAAATGCCACATTTCCTTCTCCGCTCTGAGTTGCCACGATGCGAAACTTTGTGCAAACTGAGGGCTGGGATAAAACCGAAGAATCAAGCGGAAAAGAATAATTGGGGGCTGCCGCCAACTTTTTGTTTGCGAGATGAACAGATTTATGCCATTGGCGTTGGGTAGTCTGGCTGTTTGTTGAAAAGGCATGCGACTGGCAAAAATTAATCCCTTGACGTCCTCGGGACTCTAATCGTAAAGGGCACTCTCATGTCTCACGGCCCATTCCACACAATGGCATTGCAAATGCAAAATGGTGATGTTGACGAGCGGATTTAAGTTAAAAGGTAGAATTGCGCGCAAAGTGTTAATTCAAACGGATAGTGAAATAGAGAATGCCAAATTAGGGCTTCAGCAAAATTCGAAAATACAGCACCAAAATTGGGTTGGGGATTGGGAAACATTTTTGAACTTTATCGTTTGTCACAGAAAATGGACGGAAGAAACAAGAAATGTGTGTGTGGGGTCTGAACTCTGAACGAACGATGTTTTATGGTGGATTTGTTTGTTCGCAGTGCTCAGGCGATGACACTTTTGCCCCCGCACTGGTCCCCCGCATTCTCACAAGGCAACAACACAGGCGCATTTTCCTCGTCCAAAGATTATTCCCAAAAGGCCAATTGGCGCGGCGGCGATTCGGTGGCCGTTAATGAGGCGTAGCCGCTCATTTAAGCCGCTCTGTTGGCCACTTAATTTATGAGCTTTCCCCGCCCAACAGCAGCCAATTCGATCAATTTTTTGCTCCACTCAAAAAGCACTTCTCTTCCATTATTCAAAATATGGTCCTTTGTCCTCTGGGAGCCGGCCGATGCAATTATTAATACAAACAACCCTTTAAAGATCTACTGACACTCATTTTTGTGCGCTAAAATGCTCTCTGAATCAGCTGGTAGAACCAATTTCGGATAAAAAGACAGAGGACAAGTATTTTGAAAATGAGGATTCTTTGCGGACAAATCGCTGCTTTCTTCCCATTTTTGTCCAAAAAACTTGGCCAAAGCTGAGCCAAAACTTGGCCAAGAGCCAATCATTTCAAACCAAATGGCATTTTGTAGCGCTTCCATGGCTCTCCCCAATCACTTTGTGACCGTTCTTCCAGCTCTATTCCTTCGAAAGTTATGGCTCATCAAAGAGCTGTCGCCCAAATGAAATGAACCGAAATGAACCCGCCGCTGTCTGTCGCACAGTTGTGTGCTTGTGACTCTCCGATCCGATCAATTCGCCCCCGAATCCGCGCGCGCGAGCGCGATTTACCCGATTATTTGGGGACACACAACAGCCTCACACCCATTTTTGGGTGTGGATTATGTGCTGCGCGCGCGAAACAGGTTCTGCCCCAGCCCCAGCCACAATCCGCTACCTTTTCCAGTCCCAGAAAGCACAAAGTGCTAAATGGCCGAGAGACGAGCGCAAACCAGGAGACATTCGGCCCACCGACGACTGCTCATCAGTCTCGGCGCTATCATTGTGATGGCGAGAATTCCGGTTGCCGACGCTGTGTTCGCCGACTTTGCCAGCGTTCCAAGGGTAAGCGGAGTCGAAGAAACATATTTTCTTGTCCACTGATATGTCCACAAATTGGTCATGGAAAGAATAATTTAGACCTTAGGATTAATCAGACCCTAATGAATTTAGCTGATCTGATTGGTAGTAGTAAGGAAGAGCAAAACGATAACTTCTATTGTTTTCGATAATTCAGTTATTGTAGATGAAAAGAGAAAGCGAGCCAGATGAACAGAAAACGATAACTTTCCATCAGAATCCGATAATTAGAGAAATAGAAACATAAAAAAAGATAACGTCTCACTCGGACGGACGTCCGACCTAATTTGGAATTGGCATAATATTTTTTTTGCCACCCAATTTAATTTTTTCTGCCACCCAAAAACAATTTTTTGCCAAAACTTTCATTTAGAATGTTTGTATCAAGTATTATAGCTCATTC
>VAHH01001073.1:0-15049 GCA_013357305.1 Radopholus similis | reverse complement strand
GGGCGAGAAGTCACCCACCAGGCGGGAAGGGAAAAATTAGGGCGAGAAGTTACTCGATTTAGGGCGAAGAATAATCGGCATGCTTTTGATAAATGACTTTTTGCGGACGATTTAAGCGTCTCAATGTTGTCCAAAAAATATGTTTTGGTTTTGGCGTGTTGTCAAAAATTTGTCATCGGGCAGAGTGGAGGGTACTTGTGGGTTATGCGACCCCCTCTCAGAATTCTATAATCTATAGCTCATTCGACGCGTCTCGGAGAGCTGAGTCGAATGGTACCAGAATTAGGCCGATCCGACCAATTTGGACAAAGTTATGGCATGTCAAACTTTGGTCGGAGATCGGTGGGGATGAACCTATAATCAATATTTGAATACTGGCGCAAAGCCAAAGGAGATCGGTGGGGGGCAACAAATTTAAACAAATTTTAAGGGGCTCAAATAAGAGCCCCATTCCAAAAATTACTCCGTGAGTTGGTGTTAGGGACCGCCGTCTTCCGCGGACTCCCAACAACTCACTGTTGTTGTCCCCCACCGATCTTCGACCAAAGTTTGACACGTCATAGCTTTGTCTAGATTGGTCGGACTGCCAAGATTTTGGTACCATTCGACTCAGCTCGTCGAGACGCGTCGAATGAGCTATAGATTATATTGATATACAACATTTTTAATCAATTTGGTGGGGTCGGCACTTGTATGACAAAAGTCGGCAATATCTTGTTAAGATGAAGGGCACCATGACAAATAAATGTCAGATTCGTGATCAGCGTCCAAAATTACCCTGTATACGCGAAAATCAGCGAATTCTGAGGGGGGTCGCATAACCCACAAGTACCGAGTGGAGAGCACAATTTTACCCAATGTTGCGATTAGATGGGGTGAGTCGCCGAGCAGTACTCTTCCCATCCCTGGCGCTCTCTCAACAGACGCATTCTCTCCAACAAACAAACGAGAATAGAAGGATTGAAGTGCATCGTGCCGCACACCCACATGGCTCAGTTGGTTAGCCTGTGACGATTCCATTTCCCGAAGTTTTTGAGAGGAGATTCGATTCCTCCATGATTTGAACAATTAAGTCAATGGCGCCATTGACCACAGGCTCATAATTATCACATACAAAAATCTTCGGGAGAGTCGTAAAAAAGGGAAATTCTGAGGCACATTTTTTGAAAATGTGACTGGATTATGATTCCCCATCAAAAGTGGTTAAAAAAACTTTGACAACTCTTTTAACTCGATTTAGGTAAGGCTTTTAAGTTTTAATTTTAAGGCTTACTTGTTTTTAAAAGGAATTCGTTCATATTTCAAATTTTCGACGAGTAAAAATGCAGAACGCCACGCCAGACGCCAGTGCCATGTGCCAACTGCCAAGTGCCAGTACCGGATTAGCAGTTCGCGCAAGCGCAAAAGACATTCGCAATTTTATTTAAACATAAGTAGGAGTTCCATGGACGAATCAGCGAAAAAGACGCTGCGGCAAATTCCCATGCTGAAGACAAACGCCGGTCCACGGGACGGCCCGCTGTGGCTGGAGCGGCTCAAAGAAGAATACGGCAGTTTGATCGCGTTCATTGAGCAGAACAAACAAAACGACTCGGACTGGTTCCGGTTGGAATCGAGTGCGGATGGGACGAGATGGTAGAGCTTAAAATTGAACCATCTCACCCTTAAAGTGCCTTCAATCCTATTTGTTCAGGTTTGGCAAGTGTTGGACGTACCACAACAAAATCAAGTACGAGTTCGACGTGGAGTTCGACATACCGATCACTTACCCGAAAACTGCGCCAGAGATTGGTGACGAAGAACAAATTATTTTGCCAAAAACAAACTCAATTTTTCAGCTTTGCCCGAATTGGATGGCAAAACGGCGAAGATGTATCGCGGCGGCAAGATTTGCCTGAGTGACCACTTCAAGCCGCTGTGGGCCAGAAATGTGCCCAAGTTTGGCATTGCACACGCATTCTCACTTGGTCTCGGTCCGTGGCTGGCGGTCGAGATTCCCGATTTGATTGAGCGCGGTGCTATAACAGCAAAGTCATAATTTATTCGGCTGGATTGAGGTTTTGGGCTGTGATACCAATTTGGACTTGGGGGTTGGAAGGATAAATATTGATGTTTTCTTTTCACATTTGTTTATTCAATGGCTTTTGCATTTGTACATTTACATATTTACAAATTTCGCATTTTTATTTCTTCAAATGACTGACGCTGTTGGAATACGAAGTGATCATAAGGAACAGAAGTTAATTGTGCATTGAGCAGAATGGAAGAATTTGATGAGAGTTTGGAGCTCAAAGACGAAGTCAAGTGAGTCCCTTTTGATCAATGATGATTTTTAAAATGGAAAATGTCTACTTCGTTACTCAACCTTTTCCTCTCATCCCTTTTCATTATTGAGTTTCGATTTGTTACTACTACTGAATTGAAGGGGATGAGAAGATGAAGATACTAAAGGAAGAAGGACATTAAGTGAACATCCACCGCCATTAATTTTTATTCCAATGTTGAACTTCCCTCCCTTTCAGTTCTTCCAACGACGACAGTTCAATCATCTGTCTGGATGATGAAGTGAACATCAAAGAGTCCTCTGACTTTTTCTATGAAGAGACCCCCAACGACAGCGACAATATAGTAGTTATTCCACCGAAAGATTTTCCACACGAGAGTGCTGATTCTCTCGTCGGGAGCCCAGCAGATCAAAGTGCCGAGGACGGCAATTGTTTGACTGTGCCGATATCCACTGTGGAATTGGACTCCGACGGTTCATCGTCACCAGTTCCCGAAGATGGATCATTCGTCGTGGACACAAATCCAATTGCTGAAGAGCCGAACAATTCCGCCTACAGATCGGAGGAGTCAATTGCTGCCGCGCTTGAAATGAGCGGCACGTCAAGTGTCTTTGCCGGCGTGATTTCGCACCACACGCCCGAAGTGAAGGAAGACAAGGGGCCAAAAGTAAAGCGAAGACCACAACAGGTTTGAACCCTGATAGGACTCAAAATACGGCCCAAGCTCGAAAATACTCAAATACGGAACACTGTTGCTCAGCGATTGTATTGGACAGGATTATTCCAAGGTCGCCGGTTCGATGCCGGTCGGGTGTTGCTGAGTTTAGTTGTCCATTAATGAACAAATTAATAAACAATTATTTTGGGCTATTAAACTGGAAAGTGTTAAGCACTTGTTTTTGGATTTATGCATTTGGGCACTGAGCCGTATTGTTTACAGTTTTAACAATTTTTTGTGTAAACTATCAAAATCTCTAGGCCTGTTGGAACTGTGGCTCGTGCGAGCACGCGATGACCGCTTGTCCGCAGCCGAAAGATTTGCGTCGCATTGCGCAGAGTCGAAGCAACTTTCGTCGCACCAACCAAAGGTTTGCGAACAGTTTGGGTGCGAATTCTTGATGAATATTTGTTTCAAGCAATGCCCGCTTCCACGAGGAGCAGAACCGTTTTCAACCGGGCGTCCTGAGCGACGAGCTGCGCCAAGCACTGAACATTGGCCGGAATGAGTTGCCGCCGTGGATCTATCGCATGCGCCACAAGGGCCTGGTGCAAGGCTATCCGCCCGGCTACAGACTCAGGCAGGCAAATACCTATGCGTAAAAACCTCACGGCACACTGTCCAACATGTCCAACACCAAGATATGTCGTACAGCACCAAAATGACATATTGATCCAGAATGATAGCAAATTAGATATTTATAGCACATTCAGAGTTCAGACGGAGAGGAACTTGCTATAAGTATAAAGTATGGCATATCTTGGTGTTAAATGTAGGATGATTGTCAAATATCAAACAGATACATAGTGCGTGCAAATACCTCTAAATTTTACTTTCAGAGCCACCGAGACTTCCACTTTCAAGTTTCACTTCGGCGATGATGCATCACGTAAACGAAAACACGCCGATTCGGGTAAATATCTCAATTGTTCGATGGAGTGGTTGGGTTCTGCCAATTTTTAGATAATGAGCAAGGACTGCGCATAGACCAATCCAAACTGGTGCGCTATTTGGGCTTCAACTGGAACGGCGATGGCAAACAACAATACATGGATGTGAGTAAATGATTGGGGTAAAGTGAATTTCATCCAATTTATTGTACTATAGTTTCAATCTGAAATCTGCGGGTTGATCCCGATCTAAACATTTGATTGATCTGTCTGACATATGTTTACTCATCTGGTTGTTTGAGTGTCTAGTCGATTCAACTGGTCATACGGTTTGTTCGGTTGTACTGATTGATTTTTGTTTTTTTATATTATTGATCGACTGGTCAGCAAAGTTTATCCAAAATCTAAAAATAGGCTCTACTAGATTATGGGTGGAATCCATTGTTTGATGCATCTAATTTATCCACACATTTTGAAGGCTGACCAAATGCGCTGGTTGGTGCCGCCCTGGAACGACTGGGTCAGGGCGCAACAGCATCATCTGGACGCGCGCTACCGTAAACAGAATGAATCGCCTCCATGCAACAAAAGACCCCGAATGGGCGAAACGGACAACAGCAGTGGTGAAGAAGAAGAAGGGGAATTGGAGGAAGAGGAAGATGAGGAAGTGCTTGTTGTTGACATGCGCCAAGGCGCCAATGAAGAGCTGGAAGAGGGCGAGATTTTGGACGAGAGCAGCAGTGTGCCGAAGGAGGTGCAGCAAAGGAAAAGGGTAAACAAATAAACATTTGAATCATCCAGAATCATGCGAAGTGACATTTTAATCGATGGTATCGAAAAATAGAATAATAGCCACTTACCTAACTAAACGTCTTGAACTCGAGATCAATTGATCGAACTGGTCGAATTCGCAATCGATTTTTAATTGGCATAACGTTCTGAACTCGAGTTCATTTGACATGTTGACCAAGCGCCTTGTGAACTCACTCTTTGTCTAGTAAAAGTGTCAGTTCGATTAAGCATTTTGATCCTGTTCAAAAATGAATTGCCCTACAATATTGGCATTTAGAAGAAGAAAGTGACCAGTAAAAAGCCGGCGGACCCTGAGTTGGATCCGGCACCGTCGACTTCAAGCAGTGCGGCGGTTGAAGTGCCAACACAGCACATGAACGGGACGGACAGCAAAAATGCGGTGCAAGAAGAGCGTGCGGAGGGAACGCCGATTCCTTTGACACAGTTGACCGAAGTGAAAAAGCCGTCGCTGGACAGCTGGGCGAAAGGTAATGTACCCAGTAATGGTGTTGAAATCTTTGTTCTTAGTTCCCATTGGACTGGGGAGGGCCATAACCAAAAAATGGTCAAGGCTTCTGGAAATGGCCTTGGCCCATGCGTTTGTTCTGGTGCAATTATAGACACTCTCTTTCCTGGCACGAGATTAGAAATTCAAAAATTCGCTTTTTAAATGTTTGAACGTTTCGTTTCATCTGTTCCCCCTTCTTCAGGCATTCTGCCCTTCCAGCACCAGTCCACGCAGGGCAACAAGCTCGGCTTCATCGCCAAACTGCACCAGATCGTGAAGAACACAGTGATCGGCGGCAAAAAGAACATCGACGATGAGCAGCAGTGATTAGATGATTGACGTGAATGGATGTGATGGATGTGGATGATATTGATTGTTTTGTTATAATTGCGCCAAAGTTGAGCATTTTCGAAGTTCCTCGTTTAGATTTTATGCGGACAACCTCTTTATTCGGAATAAAACTTAATGATTTTCTCCAAAAGTGGATTCTCGCCCAAAACACGGTGATGGGAGAAGAATCCACTTTTGGAAAGACTCCAAAGCATTGTTTGCTTCGTTTTCACAATCAAATTGCACTATTTTCGCATCAGCCGATGGATACAATTCCAATCGATTCTTGTGCTTTCTATGTGAATTTTGATGATTCATCTCATGCCTAAAAGAAAACAACATCCATGTTTCAGCTTCAGGAACATACACCACTTATTAGCCAATCTTGTTGATTTGTGAAATTGTATTACATTAAACGTTTATTAAACGCGGAATGTCAGCGGAGGAACGCAAGAAGATGCTGCAGGCCGTAGGTAAAAACACACATTTAATATCTGCGATGACGCGACCGCGAAAAAAACAGTGGCTCGAGCACCCGGCAAGCGTCAGATCAAGCCAACTGCTGCACTGTTCGGCGAAGAGGAATTTGCATCGGCCGACGGCGAAGACGACGACGATACCAACTTTTCGGGTTTTCTACATTATTGATTTTGCATCCAATTTTAAAGCTCATGCTAAAATAAGAACATACATAATGTATTTTGAAAAACCAAAGGGAAAATGGAGTCTCTCAATTATTCAGCAAATTCATCCACTGTTGGCTCGACCAGTGATGACGAAGAGGAGGAGGAGGATGTCTCCGACGAAGAAGGCAATGGCAGTTACGCGAGCGGTTCGGAGAGAGGGGAGGATCAGCTGCTGCCGGAAGACCAAAAGGACGATGACGTCTCCATTTCGACTCCTTCTACGGTTACCAAATTTGCCAGTAACACTATTAACATTGCAAATTTGAAGAGTGCCGCGGCACACAAACACCTCGCTGGCGATTCTGCCGGTCAGACATTGGCCAATGCAGGGCCAGTGTCGTCCCCGTTGTGCGCAGTCTGCCTCAATCTGAGGCCGCCGGACCAGTTGGGCGAAGTGATCCAGTGCGATCGGTGAAATTTAGGGCACAAAATGCAGCAGAAACTAAACCCTTTTTGGATAGATGTGGACTGGCTGTGCACGAGTCGTGCTACGGAGCAGTGGATGAACAACAGCAGCAGCAAGTAAGGAATCTGTTCTGGGAAACATGTGGGATTCATTCATCGGCAGACCAATTGAAAACAATCGATCACTGAAATGGGTTCATAGTCTTCTAGTCTTCTTCCCTATCCTTATTTGAAGAGAGGTACCCTTTCAACGAAAAAGGTTAAAGGCGACTGGGACTGCTAGGGAGCAGTTGCATCTATCGCTGATTGATTAAACACAATTAGACAAAATGGGGATCAAACTGATCAGACCAGTCCATCAAATGATTGCTGATCAAATTTTTAGGGATCTCAGGTCTCAATAATTTGCACATTACTTTTCCAAATATTTTTATGAACAGAACAGACCCCCTCCTAATCATCTCTGATCAATCCAATCACAAACGGATATTTATCTAGATTCGGATTTTCAAAATGTATAATTCCCCCATTCCTTCAGGCGCATTTGCCGAACGCGAGTGAGGCACTGACTGCGATCAAGATGGAGGCGGTGGACACGCAGAGTGAGGACTCTTCGGCGTCCACGGAGCCCTGGTTCTGCGAGCCGTGTCTCTTCAGCAGCAGCGATACATCGACGACCACTCCCCCGCACTGCGAACTCTGTCCCAGCAGATACGGCGCCTTCAAGCGATCGGGTAATTTTTAGCGTTTTTTCATTTTACAACTCTTTTTTTCAGACATCGGTGGCGGCTGGGTGCACTTGGTGTGCGCACTGTTCACGCCCGGGCTCAGTTTTGCCGAGGTGGACCGCCTGTCGGCGGTGAGCTGGCAAGAGATCGACTATCGCAATTTTGGCCGCAAGGTTGGTTGTTGGAATAGATAGGTGGTCCAAGAATATGCCGTAGATTATCAGATCATAGATTTTTCAAATCAAAGTTGACAAATCATAGATTTTTCATCAACTAGTTGATTTTTAACTCTTGAAACTGCTCAAAACGATCTGAATCTGAAAATGATGTATAAAAATCAAGTACTTGATGAAAAATCAATGATGCGATAAAATCTTATAATTCTAAATGAATATATGAAAATTATTATAAATTGAATATTCAAGATTTTCATTGGATTTCTTGCAATTCCCCTATAATTTGTTTCTCTCTTTCTCGAAGGTGTGCGGGGGCTGCGCCGACCAACTGGAAGCGCGGACCGGCGTCACGGTCAAGTGCGATGCGGGACTGTGCAAGAACTTCTACCACGTCACCTGCGCGCAAAAGTGGGTGTTCTTGGGACAATTCTCGGGGCGCTCTTTACGCGAAATCGGAGAGCCAATCGAAATTTCGGAGATTTGGAATTTTTGGAATTTTTCCATTTGGAGGGCATGGGGCCAAAAAAAGCGAAAGAATTTTCATTTATTTGTTGCTAGACTGGGATTGCTCGTGGACCTGGAGAGCGAGGCGCATCGTCGCAACGCACACCACCAGCACAGCCACCACGGCAAGGCGCACAGCAGTTCGGGCGCCGTTCCAATGCAGCAGCACACGGAGACCGGCTATCTGTACTGCAGGAGACATGCGCACAACGAGGCCGCCCTCCATCAGCTCAAAAATGCGTAAGTTCTTCTCATCGCTAAAATGATGTTATACCTATTTTTTGTATCCGATCTAGACTATTGTCCGATTCAGAATTGGAAATTCGATCTAGTAGAACGAAGAATTGCTAGCAAAATTTCGTTCTAAGTTATGACATGTCAAAGTTGGCAAAACAGTAATGAGATTGAAATCCGATTCTGAATCGAACAATATTCTATAGATCGGACACAACATATATTACCTATGCGGAGATATTATTTGACTGAAAGTCTCCAACCGGAGGAGTTCGAGCAGTACAAGTATTTAAAATGGGACAGATTTTTAGGTTTTTTCCTCGAAAAATATTTTAACCACGAAATATGTGAAACTTATTTTTGTTTGTTGACACTTGCTTTCGTTAAAAGGTATGCCAAATTCGTTGTGCAAGAGGAGCGCCGTCTGGCCCAGTTCAGCAGAGTGCACTTGGACGCGCGTCAGGAGCGGAAGCGACAGACACAGCTCGCCGACTACAAGCGCAGTGTGCAGCGCTACGAGGGCTCCATCATCACGTTGCCCGTGGTTTGTTTGTTTTGCAGAGTTTCCGATTGACAAAGACTCATGATTGTGGCCCCATTCCCATCAAAAGATACCTTTGCCCGTATCGGAGAGAATTGGGCCTAATAATAAGTTTGCCGAGAAAAAAGTTATAAGCCTTTTTGAAAAAGAACAACTTTTCAATCCTTTTTCCAGCAAAAACGTGCCCGTCTTCTGCACACGAGTGCCCGCTATGTGGAGGAATTTGCGGAGAAGGCGGAGATGCTGATTGGCATGACGCGTGCGCAGTTTGCCGAAGAGTTCGTGATGGTGCCTCCCGCACAGTTGCCGCCCAATTTGGCGCCCACATTCTCCAAACAGTTTTGCAGGTAAAAACGAATGTGCTAATTTTAATTTAAAATGTTTAAAATTTAATATTTCCAGCTACATGGAACACCGAGACAATGCGACCATTGGCGAGGAAGAGGCACGGCTGGAGCGCCTCAAGCGCGACAAGGCGTCCAAATTGCGCGAACAGAGCGGCACTGAACAACGACTGGCAAAGGTGACGACGTTGGGGCTCTCATTCAAATCAAAGGCCAAGGGCAGACAGCACTCTTTGGTCCATCAAATGGCACCAGAATCAAATTTTAGCTTCAAATTTGAAAAAGTTACAATTCATCAAATTTTCCAAAGCCTTCTTTTCCCTCAATCGCACGAAAGGGAAGAAAACCTTCAATAATAAACAGTTCTCCTTTTTACAGACACGAAAAGAGCACTCGCAAACCGACGCCAAATTCGACGAGGAGCAGCACTTGTTTGAGCGCTTCAAGGCGGCACTGGCCAAAATTGCGCCGCACTCGCCTCTGTTGACGGAGCAAAAAAAGCAGCAGCGCCTAGTGAAGCGCAAGCGCTCCACAACAGCCGCTGCAAAGTCGCCGCCGAAAAAGGCGCCGAAAATGGCGGCGGAAAAAACGACGGCCGTCAAAAGTGCACCCAATTCGCCGCCGCCAACCACACCGGTGAAGCTGCTGAACAAGACCAAGTCGCCGACTCCGGCAATGCCAACGGGAAACAAGTAGGCGAGGGCCCAGGGACAACACGCCTTCGCAGAAATGCCCTAAACCATGCAATTGTGTTTGGGAGATGGAAGGGGATGATAATTGATAAATGACCTTAAGTAGAAAGATGAGAGTGGAGAGTAATAAGAAGAGTGCCTATTGCCTAAAGGACAATGTGAGTAGGATATCTGTCGTTGAAAGCACGATGAGATACAGAAAGAATAGATGAAAGAGTAAAATGAACAGGAAGAGAAGATGGGGAAGAAGAGAAGGGTAAGCCGATGAGAAGAAAAGAAGAATAGCTGAACAGGAACTGGGAGAGAATGGGATGTTATTGTGGAAAGAGAAAGTGATCTTAAGAAGAATAGATGAGGAAAGGAAGAAGATTTAAGTACCTATGCGGAATAGAGATGAGTAGACAGAAAAATGTTGGGAAGAAGATGAGGAAGAAGAAGACCTTAAGCCGTCTCCGCTTCTTTTAGCAAAACTACCTCGCCTCCGACCGCAACTGCCAATCGCCATTCCTCGCAGACTGCCAGTGCCGCCAAACCCACGCCAATCGCCACAGGCACATCACCCTCGTCCACCTCTCTACACGCCACTCCAACCAAACAACACAATTTGCCTTCGTTTGAAGCGAAAGTAATGAGATGCTCTGAATTTTTAAACTAAACATTTCGCTCAGGTCTCGTCGCCCCTCTATTTGCTGGAGCACGCCAACATTGGCACCTCGTTGCTGTCCAAGTTCGGCATGGCCGACAAGCAGTTTACACCGCTGGGCGCGAATGGGGCCACTGCCGTTGTGCCCGTCTCCCCGTCCAAGACGCGTCCCAACATTCTGGCCAAGAGCGGCGACCCAAAATCCAAGTAGGCTTTCGGCAAACTAAAAGTTGCTGCTTCATTGAATCCAATTTTTGACATGGGTTTGGACCTGCTCTCTGAATTTATTTACATACAAACTTCATCTGACCCAATTCCATTTGATCTCTCCCTGTGACTGATCTGATTGATCAACAATGTTTGACTCTTGATCGAATTGGTTGATTGATTTTGCTGCATGGCGTCTTGACCAAACGGATCGATTTATTCTTGTCTTGATCCGATCTCAATTTCAGATCTATACTCCATTCCCCTAATGTGCCACTTTGCTCGTTCAGAACTGCCCAGCAACACAGTGTCGCATTGGCGCGAAAGGAGCCGACGACATCGCCGCCGTTGCATTCGTCTCCTCGTCCTCCGCCAGAATGCCACAAGTGCAAACAGGTAAAGCATATTTTGTTTGAAAAAATTATTTTATAAACACAAGCTATATTTTTATTTTCCAAAGCAAACCTTTTATTTGAATTCTCCAATTGCAGAGCAGTAACCCCCATTTGCTGGCCTTTTGTGAGACTTGCAGGCACCACTACCACATTGGGTGTTTGGACCCGCCGCTGCCGCGAATGCCCGCAAAGAACAAGTTCTCGCGTTTCGAGTGCTCTGACTGCGCCTGCCCATCGGAGGCTGAGGAGGGAGAGACAGCAACGGCTGCGAAGGACGACGACGGAGAGGATGCTAAAGGCAAACTGCCGGACGAAGGCGAAGCGAAAAAGGTTCGTTGTTGGTTGGTTTTGAATTGGGCGGTTAATTGGAGAGCGAATTAATCCCATTCACAATTGATCTGAGCGATCAGGGCCATCTGATTGTTTGATTGTTGATTTGATCTTGATCTACTAAGATCTAATAGTCTCTGGGCCGATCATGTCATTTGTTTAGGACATCTGATCCATTGATCCATTCTGGCCCTGATCTAATTATTGATTCTATCTTGAACGTATCTATTGATTCTGGTTCGATCTCTGATAACTGATTAGCTCTTTATCTGGTGTCTTAGTTTGAATTCATCTTTGGCCCCATCAGCAATCATAGAATTCATTCGGTTCTTCCAGGAAACGGATGTGTCGCCCGACTGGAATTTGGTGGGTATGCGCGGAAAGCGGGAGCAGCGCCGAACCAAGAAGCTGGTGAATGGGCTGAAGAACCACGACGAGTTGGCCAGTGATTGAGCTGGGAGTGCGTGCGGAAAAACGACAAAATGCACAAAATTGGTTCAATCATTCTATGGGTTGTGTGTGAGCTCCACTAGCAACGGCTCATTTGGGTGCCAGGGGAATTTGATTGGCCATAACTTTACAATATGTTGAGCTATACGGGAGACCTTGGATTCATTAGATGGAGCAAAGGGCTACAAAATGGCTTTGAACAATACAAATTGATTGATTCAGTTTTGGGCAAGTTATGGCCAAAAAACGAAGAAAGCCTCCTTCAAGCATTTGGCCAAACTGAATCAAAATTTTGGCTTAAATTTGTTATGGCTTATCAAAATCTATGGCACTTATCTGGGCCCTTGTACTGCGGCAGCTACTATTATATGTCCTTCTGATCAGGTCCCCAAATGCTGTGTTTTTGATTGTGGCCAAATGCCCCCAATCTTCATTTAATTCCTCCTTTGCTGCCTCACTACCCACTGTTCTCCTCTGTTTTTCCCTGTTGACTTCTCCCTCTCTGCCGCCTCTCCCCAATCTGGCCACAAATGTTGCGCGAATTTTCCGGAGACAATTCTTTCATTCAACTGTTGAGAATAAGTTCTGTGGAATGGCACGAATGTTAATGATTATAATTTTTGGTCTGACTTAAATGAAGAGAGTATGAAGACAAGAACAGTAATAAAATAAGGGGCGATGACGAGAAAGGCAATAGATTCCACATTTTTAAATTTTTCTTTTGCTGCTTTCCCCATGACGGCTCTTGAAGCATTTCCATCCAAATCTGATGAATCAAGATGCAAAGATGGAATGGAATGTACGAAATGAATGACTTGTTCGCACAGTTCTCAAAATTTTCAGCAATTCTTGAATGCCTATTCCCTAACCTGTTCTCTCTCTAACTAATATATTTTTAATAAAAATCAATTAAATAAATTCAACGTATATTTCAACCAATGGCTTACTTTGTTATCCGTCTCCTATTTTTGTTCGTATTAATTATGGCAATTTGCCCGTTGACTTTAACGCTCACCAGGTCAGAAGGATGTAGGGTATGTTCATCCAAAACTGTTTTTAAATTATGTTAATAATTATCATTATTACCAGAAATGGTCAGAGGGACGTTTGTCTTATTGCACCTGGGATGACAAGCATTACTTTTCAAAGACGGTAAATCCGCAGCCTGGTACGCTAATCTCGGAACGCTGAAACGACTGAGCGCTCAGCAGTGCTTGACTGCTACAGTGCGTGTTCGGAGACTGCAACATCACAACTAGCGATTTTGAGGTACTAATATTTAATGGCATTCTGAACAAAATGAATGTAAAATTTAATTTCCTGCAATAGCTCGCTGAGAAAGGAATGCTCCAAACGCCAGACTTCGCGCTTGCAATGGGAGAGGGGACTGTTTTGGCACGACGATTACATCCGCGAATACTCTGGCCGCAAACGACAATGTGCTGCAAAGGAGAGCGGGGCGGTGAAAACATGATTCCGCTTTGCTTCAATGTGTTGATGCACTCACCGCAAACGCAGCAATTCAGAGGCGACAAGACATTTCTGATGCATCTGATCCAATAGTCGCCCGTTTTAGCAGGTCAGTGTTGGAAAACGGGGATTTTCAAATGATAGAAAACTTGAAATTAGGATTAGGCGGAAAAGCAATTTAGTAATCTGGTCATTTTCCCGCAGCGGTTCGAATGCGCCGAAGGTTCAGAAGTTGGTCAAAAAGCCGGCGATATGTGTACAACGCGGCGACCGACTTCAGTCCATATCTTTCCCGTTCCCTGCACGGACTCCTCTTTGTCGGCTATCGCCTCAACATGGCCAACGGAGAGCTGGATGTGTTGGTGCTGAATTCGTGGAAAAGGGCCAATGGTGGCGGTTTATGGGGCGAAAACGGATTTGCATGGATCCGCGTTGACAATCTGGAGACAGCGGGAATAACGACCCCTCTGTTCACATTGCACGTGTACGATGTGGAATAGATGTTGTGTTGTGTCTTGTGTGCAATAATTTGCTTCCAATTTGGTGGAGAAATTGGTTTTTAACAAACACACATTTATGCATAATAAACTAAATTAAATATAAATAAATCATTACAATATCATTCAGTTTTCAAAATGGCTTGCATGAATCTGGTCAGGTCCACCATTTCACCAAACACTGGAATTGGGCGAAACAGCGTTGAGGAGGTGTACGCTGTGCCGCCCTTTGTCAGTTGCAAAGTTGAGTCCCATTTTTCACTGGAGAATGCCGAATTTGATTGTGGACGGAAAATTGGGCACCAAATGTGACATTTTTTAATACAAACTTGGCTCCAATTTAGGCTTAGAAATAAGCCTAAACCTTAGGCTTACTAGTAAATAGTTTTATGCTTAGGCTTATATTAACTTTGCCAGACATCGGTCAGATCGAACTGTTTTCGGCACCATTTGACTCAACTCATCGATGATAGGAGTGAATGAGGAATTTTCACAAAATCATGTTAGCTTAGCTTTTCAAAATAAAAAACCACATTTGGTTGCCCAATTTTCTTTGTGCCAAGTTTTTCGGTGCCCAGTTTTCCGGTACGGGATTTTTAGTGCATTTTAGGTTAAAACTTCGAGAATGGTTTTAAAAAATGCATTTTTCTGCCAATTGCGACGACGCGTACATGTGCAGGCCCTCTTTGTTTCGGTTGTGCATCGTGCTCACCAGTGTTCCGCGCGCATCCACCGTCACCAGGCAACTCCGCGTCGTGAACAGGCCACGCATTCGGAAGAAAATAGCAAATACAATTGTGCTTTCAAGCAACGCCTCAAAAAATTTACTCATTTAAAATAAATAATAAAAAGAGCAAGTTTTTAACATATACCTATGCCCTAATTCTCAGTCAATTTTCGGCGAAAAAGATGATGGCTCAAACATTTTGTTCAGATCCCGGCAAAAGCGAGTGCAATTCTCTCACTTTTCAAACTAAATAGAAACAATCTCGCCGAAAGGAGTTCTAAATTTGAAACTGAAACTCAAAGTACCCATTGCTATGTGATTTTGTTTTGCCAAATTCGACGCGTCATAATTTTCTCCAAATCCCAAGTAATAAGACACCCCACAAGGGGACGCCCATTGTTGGCTTCCTTTATACCGATAGGTGCGTTCTGAGGGCACAGGCTGCACATTGACCACACGCGCACTGGCACTGTCGTCAAACGAGACATGCAGCAGCA
>VAHH01001072.1:0-15051 GCA_013357305.1 Radopholus similis | reverse complement strand
TTTTTACTGCATATTTTGGCATTTTTTAGTGCATATATATGCGCATATTTCGCGATTTTCAGTGCATATAAATCCGGGCCCTAGTAATAAGTAATAATAATAAGATAATAACTAGCTAATGTAGCTATAACTAGTATTAAGTAGTAACTTTGGATGCGATCGCGATTAAAATATTCGATTTTTAGTGCGCCTTCTCAATGGAACTCTGTTTTTCACGGACTACTCTGTGTCCGCCGCCACGTGTTGGTTCCGCTGCGCGAACAGTTGCGGGTGTCTGGTGCGCAAGTGCCACTTGAGGCACTCGATGGACCGACGCGTGTCCTTGGCGTACCCGCAGCCGGTCACTTTGCAGCGGGCCAGGGCCCTTCCCTCCCTCCGGAAATAGTACCACCAATTGGCCGGCGTCAACCGCCGCATTCGGGTCTCCGGCTGACCCGTGGGGCCCATCCCCTCCTCCCCTTTCGCATTTGAGTGTGGTGGTGGTGCTCTCTGAAGCTGGGGTTGCAGTGGCGGCATTCCTTCTCTCGCCGCTTTTTCTCTCTTGATCGCTTCTGACAGAGCTTTTAGTAATTGTGCCCCATTGGAGGACTGTTGCAGAAGTGCACAGTGCAGGGAGTGGAGCAACTCCAGTTGGCCACTATGTGCATAGAAATTGAACGCACAGTCCACAGAGTCCATTAAAAACTTAAAAAGGTGTGGAGGTAAATGGGAGAGGCCCACAAATTTATATTATTTTCGATTTGAGTGTGTTTTTAATCTTTTGGATTGAGTACGAGGATGCAATGGGCAATTGCATGGGCACCACTAGTGCCCGTCCATTTCTGTTTGCGAAATCCATTGTTGAACCGGCCAACGCCAATCACAAATCAGAAATCAGTATCAACCCTCAAATGCACAAGATTGGCGAAAAAGGGGAAGGCAGCAGTTCCCCCGGCCTCAAACAATCCGAGATTGGCTATCGCGATCCATCGATTTCGCCAGATGAGCTGGCCTATTCCTTTATTCCATTCAAACTAAAAATACAATGAAACGGGGGCGCTAAACCTGATAGTAAATCATAATTGATAAATGATGATTTCCCACTGCGGGTGTCAAAATTTTTGCATCAAAATTGTACATACATAACTTTGTCCAGAAAGTTGTTACATATGCACTATGTACATTTTCAAAGTTTAAATCAATTTGAGAGCCGATAAAAAGCCCATGTAGTCTGCAAATAATAAAATCGTGGCTTGTGCTTTTATCGATTCGAATTGGGCTCTGCTTTGGTACACACATACATACTTATAGATTGCTGGGCACACAACCAGTCTCAGCAGTCAGTCAATCAGTCAACCAGTGCACTCAATTCCTCGTTGTCATTGCGACCGCACAATTAATAGAATTCAAGGTTCTAAATTATAAAACGCCGATTTTAAGATTTTATCAATTGTCGTTTATCAATTAAGCACCATTCGATTTTAGACAGATGAACAACAATGCAAACGGTGAACATGAATCGATGAACTGCCAAGTGTGCGATTCAGCCTGCTCAGGCACAGCTACCGAGCGACTTGTTGCGAAGGTGAAAATTACTAAAAATATTAGGTAAAGTCGAAGATGAAGAAAGTCAATTATTGTAATTGTTCAGGCTGCAGACACTTTTTCCGTCGCACATTTATTCAAGGACGTGTTTGGAAGTGCACCTGTGGCAGGAAGTGGGCAGTTCCAAAAAGTAGGTGCAAACCTTATAAAATAAAATGTTAATTGGCTGCAGAAATCGGCTGTCGAAGTTGTCGATTGGACAAGTGTCTGCGGTCGGGATGGACTGGAAATGCATCAAAATAAAGGAGGAAACCCTTCCCGAGGACTTCAGGAGGGACCTGGAGAAGAGGCTGAAGCGAATGGAAGAGGCCAAGGGAATTGCCAGCAATCAAGTGTCCATTCTGGCGGACAACGACAGGATGGTCCAGACCACAAATCTGCTGGAGCAGCTGACCCTCACCGAAAAGCGCACAATTTCACTGTTCGGCAAGGCCAGTCTGTTGCACGAAGCAGTTCTGCCCGCCCACTTCAGCAGTTTGGCCGCACTGCTCCAGTGAAGGGGGGACTTGACCGGGGAAACGCACAAAATTTTGGTCAGCGAGAATTAAATGGTGCGGAAAATAATTTGCACACTGAATGCAGAAGATCTCCCATGAATCCGTCCACTCGATTCTGACGACGATCGCCCAGAAGGGCGCATTCGCCGAGAGAGCGAACCCAACCCTCACGAACCTGATCTCCATCATGGACTTCTTCAGGGCGCTGCCCTTCGTCCACAAACTGGACATCGATGACCAGGTTACAATACATGTGATTAAACAAATTAAACAATTGGACAAGTGACGGTGGATTTAACCGGAGAACTGGTTGAAGGTCCGTCTGCTGAACGGAGTTGCCCTGCCGCTGTTCGAGCTGTGCAACAAGTTCCACTCGTCCCGTCTGCACTCGGACGCAGTCGTGCTGATCCACTCCAACGGCTTCTCGCCCATGATGGTGGCCCAGGTGGAGCGCTACCGCGGCGACCGCGTAAATGCATTGAGGACAAATATTGGGATATTCAATTTTGGGATTTTCAGTTTCCAGCGGCTGACCCAATATTTGTTCCGGGAAACAATGGAACCGTTCAACCGACTCAAACTGGACGAACACGAGTTTCTGCTGCTCAAATTGGTTGTCGCCTCGCATCCAGGTTTCACATAATTTTCCATCGTTCCTAATTAGATGTTAATTTTTTTAATTCTTTAAAAAAGCTTTTCGGAACTTTAAAGTTCTATCTCTGAACGATTTGTCCAGCCACTTCCGGCCTCAGCGTTCCCGCTAGGGCACTGCTCCAGAGCGAGACAGAGCACTACGCGGACCTGCTGCTGCGTCTGCTCCAGCAGCGGTTGGGCGGCGCGGGCGGGGCGAGGCGATACGCGGAGATCCTGCAGCTGGCCGAGAGTGCGTTCCGGTCCGGACGCAGACTGAGCCAGCTGTTCGCCTACGTGGCCATGGTCACCGACCGGGGCAAGTTCCACGCAAAGGTGCCCGCCGCACTGGTCGGCTTGTGCTTGGGCGGCGGAGACTGACCGAATTGCGACAATTGTCATTTGCTGACTCTATTTGTTTGAGGTTTGAGCTTTTGGTGTAGTAAAAATCTCCAAACCCTGTGCTTCAAACGGCGGAAATCCACCGAGGTTTTTATTCAAACATCAGTCCCAGGTCATCCATAATTGTATGTAATAATCAGTTGTTCTTCTCGATAACTTGTCGATTGCCGTTCAATTTCGAAGTCCTCAAATTTTGTTGTTTGCGCGCAGCCAGCACAGATGGTTTACGCCAGAGGGCTCCTTGCTGGGCGCCTTGAACACGCACATGTAGGCCAGACGACCGCTCGGCTGCGGCACCTGCTCGCACAAGTGGCACAGTCCGCACTCGGCGTAAGGCTTGCAAACTGCAAATATCAAGAGAGAGTTGTTTAGGTATTTGCCTCCCAAGTGCAATAAATGAATTGATTTCGTGCACTGGATCAAGGCTTACACGCTTTTGTTTGTTCTAATTGATTGCGATTGTGCATTTATTTTGATTCCAATGGTTGATCCAATGAAATGCCTCTATTCAAGCGAATTGCTTGTTTGCAGAAAATATCGAAAACCCGATTCCGATATGAGTATTAAGGTCTTCCATTTTTTTTTCGTTCGTTTTTATCACCGGTGTTGCTGCAATTTTGATTTTGGACGGAAATCCAATTCATAAAAGGCACTCAAATAGTGCCAGCTATGAATTCAGGTAAAACGTGCAAATTTAATAAATATTTAAATAAGGCGTATTTTCTTTTTTTAGCGATCAAAAACAAATATGACATTTGGAAGGTGGTTTCTATGCTGGAGGACTTGGACAAACGGTTCGGTGCAAAATCTAAAGTAATGGAGGCCGAATGGGTAAATAAATGCACGCCTAGAATTGGTTGCGAAATTGGAAGAAAGAGCCAAAGCGATGAAAAAGCAACGACTCCTTCCACAAACATTTGCCCAATTGAGCCGCATTGAAACACAGCTCGTGCCGTTGGTGAGTGAATCAGCCGTATATTATTTATGAGTGAATCAGTCTCTCCGATCGGAGTTGACTTTAGGGAATTAGTTAATACTTGTTTCTAGCGGTCAAAGCTCCAATTGCTCGAAAGCGACCCAAACAGAGCTCGAATGTCGGCCAAAAGCGTGCTGGCCTCCAAACTTTGCGTCCAGGCCAAGGCAATGCGCGCAACGCTGGTGGACGGCAAGGATTTTGACGCGCTGCACGCCTATTTGCGAGAGCGCGAGATCTATGCACAAGTGGAGGTGCTGCATCTGGACCGGTCGAAGGACGCAGAGGTGCGGCGGTATTTTTGAATATCCACGTTAAATTATGGTTGGTTCTTGATGTCGGCTCCATCCAGCGGGATATAATGCTGAACGCGCAGTCAAGAGTGTGTTGGGGCTGTACCAAGCGGAGTTCAAGCAGAAGTGCCACGAGCGATACCGAAAATACGACCAAATTGTGAATGCTAGAGAGAGTGATGGCGGAGAAAGGAATGGGAAACTGTGAGATTGGTTTACCTAAGAAGGCAAAGTGTCAACCAATCAACCACTTTTTATATGACTTTTATTTTCTGTAGCATTGTTTTGGCATTTGGGTTTATTTAGAAATTTCAAAACAAATATTAGTTGGCTCACAAGCCGGCTGGCAGGCGGCGCGCTGCTCGAAAATGAGTCCCTCCTCCTTGCAGTAAGAGCCGAAGCCGCAGACATCGTCGCTGCGGCACTCTGGGAGGGCAAGAGTCAAAGGCCAAATGGGGATTGAGCTTTTGAATGCCGCGGAACAGTTATCGGCCGATAGATACCCAGGTGGCCGAGTGTTTCCCATTCCCGCTTTTGTATACTTTTCCCCGCTCACTGCGTTGTCCGAATGCGAAACGGGCCAAAATGAGCGTCGAGCAGCAAAGCAACAGTGCCAATTTGGGCGACGACATTTTCAATTTTTGGGATTAAAAAAATATTTTTACGACAACGTTATTGGAATGGAAGCTCAGAATAACAAATTGCAGCGTCAGACACGGCGTAGAATAAGTTTGAAGAATAAAAAAGAGAATCCATGAATACGATCATAAAAGTTGAAAATGCGAAGGAATGGGTATTAGCCCCGTTTATGACCAATTTTAAATCTATTTTTGGTTTTAAAAAATTCAGCTTTGATTTACGTGAATGCATTTGGGACGGATATGAAAAAATGCAAGGCATTTGTTGCCGATAACCAGTGAAAAGGTGAAAGTGGGGACTGGGAATGGGGACAACAGAATTACCTGTGTGACACAGGCTAATGACAGCGCCCTTCCGGCGGTTGGCTAACTTCTCCTTCGGGTTATAGGCACAAGCATTCGCATTTCGCACATTCTTTCGATTCCTTCTTTGCCCTATAAATGCGGCCAAATCGAGGGGTCAAACCAGTTCCCCGGCGATACAGTCCCAAACAAAATGGCATTGCACCCACATTTTCTAATGCAATTGTCCGAATTCGTTTGTTTACACGATGGTGAACTAAAAATGGAACTTTTGCGATTGACATGGGCTCTGATCCTGTGCGATGGCGACAACAGGTGGGCGGCTGCCTGTCGTTTGACCGTTTGTGTGGGCGCCGCGCCGAAGGATTATGCAAATGCGTCCTTGGAGCGAAGCGAACTTGTTCACGTTTTGAAACAGTCCACTCGTCGAACAAATCAATTCGGAGGCACAATTGACCTGCGAACCAACTGACACAAAACAGAGTCCAATTCTCGGATTTTGCATAGACATTTTTGCCTTTCCCAATCTATTAAATTAATGGAAACAAAATTAGTACTAGACTTCTGTAAAAAGGCGTATGGGACCTGTTTGGAATTTTCAGCAGTTTGGTGTCTGTGGTCCGTTCGATCAGAGCACTTCAGTGCCAAACCACCAATGGACCCATCTTTTTGGTTGGTCCCTGACCCCGGGCACGGACTACGAAACAGGGGTGGAATGCGCACCACAAAAATTAAACACCAAGAATTTGGAAACTGTTTTCCCTTCTATCTTTTTCGTCTCAATCCGGCAGATGGACAAACAATGTTTCGCGCAAACAGCATTTTTCATTTTTGTCTCGTTTCAGTCCCAAGAATGGCGCCACCATTTTACAATTTCCTGCTCCTCCTGCTGCTGCTCCTTCCACTGCCCGCGCAGTGCACAATTTCGGACGCGTACAGCAGATTCTTGACCAAAAATTACGGCCACCAAGTGGAGGAAATGATCGCAAGGAGGTGGGCAAATGTATCTTCTTTTGACCTTTTGGCCCTTTTGCAGAGATCTGCTCACACTGGGCAGCTTTGGCGGTGGAAACCACGTGGCGGAGCAGCGCACCGGACGACGGCCCATTTGTAAACAAACATAAATATTTCCGATCTCCCTGATCGGAGTCTAGAATTGGACCCAGTTTTGACACCACAATTGGCTGATCCGACCGATCCCTCCCTCCCAGGCATGGTGCACGGACTGAGCACGATTGCGGGCGAGTACGAGTCCTTGCGCAGCTACTTCCTCACTCACGGCTACCGCGACGAGGAGGTGTACGCGACCAGCTACGGCACCGGCCCCGTCAACTGGACCCACGACTCGATGGTGTGCGGACACGTGAAGAGGGCGAGTGATAAATAGAAAACAAATAATGTAGATGTTGTGCGTGTTCCAGTTCCGCTATTTGATCGCCTCCGTGGCGGACTTCACCTCCTCTCAGGTGGACGTGATCGGCTACAGCATGGGCTCTCCGATTGCCAGGAAGGTGCCAAAAGCCAATCACAAGACATTGATTAGTCCGGATTCAGGCAATTTTGGGAGGGAATTGTGTGGACGGAGGCGACTACTTGGGGCCCTCGTTGACGCAACTGGTGCACACTTTTGTGGGCGTGGCGGGCGCCAACCGGGAGGCGGTCCACCTGTGCGAGGTGCTGAACCCGGTCACCGGGGATGCGCCCTGCAACAAGCTGACCGGGATGGCCTGCCACTCCGCGTTCCTGGACAACGTCAACTTGGCCCACATGTGAGCCTGAGTGTCGGCCCCAACGCTAGTCTTTCCCATTTTGAGACCGCACTACGAGGCCAGCCGGCGGATCTACACGCTGTACTCGTACGCGGACGAGGTGGTCGGCTACAAGGACTGCGACGGCAATTTGGTCTGCTCCGTGCCCAACCAGGACTTTGGGCTGAAGGCAAAGAATTCGAGAAATCGTTTCAAAATTTCAATTAGTGTTTTCAGCTGATGCTGCCGCATGACCATTTCCAGACCATATTCCTGACGGCCAAGCAGCAGCTGGAGCTGATCAACGGCGACTACGAGCAGAAGTTCAACGTGTCCATCAGTTTCACCAACGGATTCCTCTAAGCACAACACATTTTCCAGTTCCACAGAAACTTCATTTTTTTCAAATAACTTGAATTTAAAAGTGGAATTCCAAAACGCCCGTCAATCAGTTGCCCTTTCTCGACCGCAGTCCATTCGCCATTTTGATGAGGTGCAACGGCCAAGGGTGAAAATCGAACGAGGTGTTCGGCGGCAACAAGGCAGCCACCAAATTTCGCGCAAACAACATGCAGTTGTGCGTCAGAAATGCGTAGTTGTCTCTGTTGAAAGTGCTCTCCGCCATCCGCTCCACAATGGCCACAACCTGGGCCAGCGACCTGTCAGTCCGGACCGGCTGATTGCTGCCGCCGAGTTTTCGGACTGCGTCGTACCCACTTTGGGGGAATGAAAAACGTCCGCGTAAAATTGATTGGCGCTTCTCACATGAAGCGTCCGGAGAATGAGTCGTTGAAGCTCTCCATTGGCCGCCGGTACTCGACCCCTGTGCGATGGAAGTGGATCTCAATTCCGCAGACGAGCACCCCCGCGTGGTAGACTCCGATTTTTGTGCAGCAGAGGTGTGTGCTGAACGTGGAAATATACTTAAAAACACGCAGAAAGTCCCCCGTGCGATTGCCCTTTATTCTTTATTTCCCTCCCATCTTCTTGGCCCTTCTTCCTCAAAGGCCACCCATCCCCAAACAGAGCCTCTCCCACCTTTTTGAGGGAGTAGCGCGCCACCAGAATTGGCTCTGTGCACGGCTCGTGGCGCCTCTGGAACATCTGCCGCCTGTCCAGACCCCGGTCCTCGGGGTGCAGCGCCCTTCTGATTGTCTCCGCCACCCGCCGATTCTCCCCCCTTTCCTGCCCATTGAGCAGTGAGGCCTTTCTGTGCGCAATTCCATTTGCCCACTTTTCCATTGAATGCTCCCTTCTGTTCAGCGCCTTTTCGATTTGGTCTTCTCGTTTCGCACATTTCTCCAGTTTTTCCCGTTCATCAGCCAACATTTTCTCTCTCCAACAAAAAACGTCGTCCAGCGCCTTCTGGACCAGCCTTTATTGGGAACCAGGGTTTCAATTAAATGTTTTATTTTACTGGTCATTTCCTGAGTGCGGGTGGAGGCCAGTTTGTTGTTGTTGAACTGGATCAACTTGTTCCGTCTCTGCTATTCCACCGAAACAGGCGAAAGCCGGACGAAGAGTACAGCCTAATACTAGCGCCAAAGTGCCCAGTGCCAAATTGTCCGACAAACGTTGGCGATGAGAAGGCATTTCGTGCATCGAGAATATCGAAAATGTTACAATAAATGCGCTCATTTTTCTATTTTTTAATGCATTCATTTTACCAATAAGAAAATAAGAAACAACAAATACATGCAAAAGGAACCATCATGTGAAGATAATGGATCTGCTCAAATTGTCAATTATTCGTAAATATGTTTTGTTTGCAAATAAATCGAAAACAAACATTTTAAAAAATAATAATATTTGGGGGAATGGGTGGATGAAGCGTGGGATGGGAGCACCAAAACGTTTTTGCGTTTTCTCCCCTTCCTCCGGTTGGAAAAATAAAGCGAAAACGTGGAAAAAGTTGCATAAAAGGCCGAAAATCCGCTGTGGGCATCATTCCAGCACCATTCCGACTTCCGAGCATTTTCCAATTCCTCATTCACAGCCCAAAGAACATGGTCCTTCATTTTCTGGTCGTCGTCGCATTTTGCGGACACTTCTCTCTGAGCAGTGCACACAGGGCCACCACCGACCTCCTTCCCGAGCTGCCGTCGCCACCGCCAGTCAGCGCTGAAGGTGGAGAGCATTCACAAAAGGGGGATTAAACTCCTCCCATTTCAAGGCCAAAGAGAGGACCAGGAGGCTTTGGCCTTCAGAAAGGAGGACAAATGGACCTCTGTCCAGGAGTGGAACTGCGAGCTGGTCAATGAGCCCAAGTGGCGCAAATTGTGCGTCCAGTGGGCCACCATGCACCAAAAAGTGGACGCCTATCTGGAGTACGTGGCAGTCAGAACCAGTGGACTCGGTCAGATCTGTGGACAGGAGTGGACCCCCAAATTTCGAGATTTCAGAGCACACCGATTCGATGCGAATTGTGGTCAAGCCGTACATCGCCAGGTCCACTGACGGCAGCAAAAGTGCGCAGCGGAATGCGGATCGGGCACTGGAAAAGGGGAAGCAAGCCGCTAAAGTCCCGCACTTCCACAAGCGATGGGCCTACGTGAAGCTGCACTCGGCCATGGAACAGATCGTCCAAGTGCACAACGTGCTCTTTGAGGGGGCACAGAACGCCAACAAACAGTGGCGCCAAACAATCCACGCCCATGTGAGGGCCATCCCCGCATTCGTGCTCGTCAACAAGGTCACCACCACAACACAAACAACAATTACTTGTGCATTAACCTGGTTTCTTCAGTACATCATCACGCAAATAGAGGGCCTGCTGAGCATGTACAAACGCGAAAATATGGCGCAAATCGGGGCGGAAATGGAGGAGGATTTCGAGAAATTGTTGAAAACCGGGTCCACGGAGCAGGAATACGAATTCGTGGAGACCATGCTGTTCATGAAGAGTGCCGTCGACAAGATTCTGCTGCTGGTCAAGGCCCACGTGGAACGCGGCCAGGGCTACATGCTGTTTGCGTCGGCCGAGGAGACGGACTATTCTAAGCGCGTAGAGCAACTGCTGAAGGAGGCAATGGTCCGGTTCAGCGACCAGCTGACCCGGAACAAAGACACTCTGTTTGCCGGTCTGGAGCAGGAGGTGGAGACCATCAACAACGTCCACAAATTGGCCAACGAGTACCGCAAGTCGAGTGGTAAGGATGGAGTAAAAGGGCTTTGATTCCCATTCACGCCAAAACACAGATGACTTCATCGACAAGGTGGAGGCCGAGGAAAAGAATTGACCAATTGTTGAAGGGGAGAACCACTGTTGGAAGAGAGACAAGAGAAACGATTTTCAATTCCAATTTGGGTCATTTTCGCAAATTTTTTTCCTAAATTTTTATTGGCTGATTAAAAGTGTCTGACATTCGTGGAAGGGATTTTTCCCACCTCCGAACCTTCGTTGGGAGAGGGACAAATTAACCAAAAGAGAATGCAGATCCGGGAACAAACAAGTCTGGGCCCAAAAATGAACGGCAAGTGCACAATTGTGTGGGGAGATTGGCGGGCAGAATGGCATGCAAATCGCCCAAAAACGCGAGTAAAAGGGAAAAGTGACGGCGGAACAGTGCGATTGGGGTCCATATAAAAGCGGAGGAACAACGAGAACATCATTCCAAAGGAAGGTCTTGGAAGCAATCAAAAAATCCTCCAGTCCCGAGAATGTCCAAAGCGGTGCTGCTCTCCTCTCTCTTGGCGTGTTCGCTCTTCAGCGTTGTGTCCGGATGTAAGAGCCAAAATTCGGATTGGGCCAAGTTTTTCCGCCGTTTTCAGACGGCGAGCCGTGCAAGGCGCTCAACATCCCGGCCGGCGTCTGCGCAAAGGCGGGCGCCTGTCCGGCCGTGAGCAGTAGCCTGGTGAACACGTGCCCGGACTTGGACGCGACCTGCTGCTCCACCGCCACCTCGCTGGTCGACCCCAGCTACTGTGAGTTGCCCAAATTGCCCATCGAAAGGCTGTGTTTGAGCCGGCTCCTGTGTGGGCATGTGGCAGCCCAGCGGCAACTGCGTGGCCCCCAGCGCGTGCCCGGCCGGCTCCACCAGCGCCGTCAACACCTGTCCGGTGGGCTCGGTCTGCTGCGGCCAACTGAACTCGCCAAGTCGGTGCTTTTTGTTGGAGTCCCGCACACCCTTCTTTCCAGCACAAAGCTGCGACGCCCTGCACTCGGGCTCGAGCGCCTACTGTGTGGACCCGGCCACCTGCACCGCCAAGAACGGACTCTCCATCGCGGGCGGCACCTGTCCCTCCACCCAGGTCTGCTGCAACCCCAACCCGCAGCTGTGAGAAGGAATGGCGGCGGTGGCCCCTTCTAGAGCATGCCTAGAATCCAAAGTACAGTTTGCCGAGTTTAAATTCCCAAAGGGTTTTCATCCGAGGAGCACCTATAATCTCCGCCAATAGTGCTCCAACGGTTTCCCTTTACACGCTAGACTAAATTGCCCAATCGGTGTTGTAAATTGTGATCATTTGTGTGTATGTGCATGCATAAAATAATAAATATATATTTTACCCAATTAGATTTACCATTCAATTACAACATTTAAAATAAAAATCATGCATTTTTGCAAAAAATGCGTGGGATTAGCTGGATTAGATGGGACAGCTGATACTGCTCGGATGGAGAGCCAGGATGGAAGTGGGGAGCCGAGGCAAATTGGAATGAACGGATGGATCTATAATCTATACCTATACGTCTTTGCAAAGCAATGGATGCTGATCCAAATATTGCTTCACTTTACATTTTTGCATTTTCCAATTTTCAAATTTCCATGCTCCTGCAATTGCACATTTTTCTGTCCGCTTTGTTGGCACTTTCGGCCACTGGAAGTGAAGCCGTTCTAGAAAAAGGTGGCGAAAGTGGCAATAGACGAATAGACCATTTAAAATTATTTATATTTTGCATTTCTGCAGATTTCTTTTTGGGCAAAGACGGCAGTTGGTTGGACGCCAGCGGCCGCCCTGTGAGTGCGCAGCTGCTAAGCGGGACCCTGCAAGTCCAGCAGAGTGCCAGCGACGGGGGTCGGTACGCGAAGAGAGGGGAACAGCGGCCGCAGCAGCCCCAGAGGCCCCCAGCACCGACCGCCAGCAACAACAAAAACAACGACGATGGGGGCCGGGCAAAGAGGCCGACTGGGGTAATGATGGGTAATTGGGTAATGGGATGATCGGTCAATCCCTTTCAAAATTGAAAATTCAAAAAATTGGAATATTTTAAAAATATGCCTTTCAGATTTTCGCCGGCTACAACAGCAACGAGTAGCATCTATCTATTTCTATTTATTGATTTGAAATTCAAATTTCCACCATTTGCAAGTCTGAAACGGGATCCCAGACTGGAGCGGATTCTGAACCCAAGGCCGCCCAGCCAGCAGACGCCGTTTCCGCAATCGCAAAAAGTGCCGCCGAAAAGAATAATAATGCCCGAAACTCCCAAATTCTTTGGGCCCTTTTCGAATGCAGAGTTTCGACGGAGTTTTAAGCCGCCTCCGCCCAAAAAGTTTGAAGCGCCGAAAAAGGCAAAAACGCCGGAGCAAGTTGCGGCGGAGGAACTACAGACAGGCTTCTACAGGGCCACAAAGGCATTCAACGCCCTGGCGGGGGCTGAAACCGCCGCCCAAAACGGCGCAATGAGAGTGCTGCTGGGTCTGTTTTGGCTTCATTGGTGTGAAGAAGGCGCCCCTAACTCAGAGTGCTTGCGCAAATACGCGGTCCCCGGGCAAGAGGTGGCGAAGGCTGAGGCGCTCAGGTGCCTTCTGCTGGTCCACTCGGACCGATCTGAGCCGACCCTGAGGAAGTTCCGGGAAGATCAGCTGGCCTCTCTGGCCAAGAAGGAAGACAGGGAATCGGCCGAAAGGGAACTGCAAGCGCTGGACTTGCTAACCGACTGGGTGGAGGGAAGTCGCAGCAAGGCCATCGGATGTGAGTTTTTAACGAAATGGAGGGAAGTTTGGGAGATTTTGGGTACACTTCAGACTTCACCAATGGCTATAAGCAGACGAAGAGTGTCGCTTGAGTGGACCTCTGGAGGAAACCGATAAATGGCAATTCATTCAATTTGCGTTTAAAACTATTGGAAACTCTTTGTTCGAAAAAGACTATACATACTAAGTTACATAAATATGTATTGGATCCAAATGTGACATTCCATGCACCCCTATATTGGGGATCGGTACGAAGGTAAGAACCTACGAACAAGGTGTTATCAAGTTATCATGGAACTGTTCCGTAGTTCTATTCAGGTCGCAATTTTGTAGCGGATTTGGATACATTTGGTATTTCTTAACATGGAATGTGATCCAAATTCAATTCCTAATTCGAACCTTTTCAGCAGAGTTAATGCAATGAATCGTGCCGTGCCATTCATTGGCCTGCGTGATCAATAAATTCGAAGAATCCAGTGACCACTTGGTTGTGTGCGCATATATTAGGGCTCTGTGTTGCACAGAAATGGGCCAATCATTCGAAGATTGGCATTGCATTTAACATTTATTTTATCACTTTTTCTACAGTTTGAATTAAAGAAACCCCAAACTTTTCAACTCCACCTTCTTCCGCCTGTTACCATTCGGACGGTTTCGGTGAGTGCAATCCCTCCAATCTCATCCGCCATCATCATTTCTCATTCGTCCATCTCCTTGTCTTCATCCTGTATCCCTCCCATTCTTTGTTACATTATTAGCCTTCCACTTCTCCTCCCTCTTCCTCCTCACCACTATGGTGTATAGGCCCTGTACAACATGGCCAACAACTACTGGAGTCTGCGGTTCTGCCTGCTCGGCTGGTTCCTTCCCCTCTATGAGCGAGTGTCCTCGCTGGTGCTGAATCTGCTCCTGTTCACCAGCTACTATACCTTCCACCTCGAGAACTTGGCCACGTTGTTCATCGTCCTGCACCGCTTCACCTTCATCCCCTGGCCCTTCGTCCCTGACCAGGAAAAGGTCGTCCATCCATCCATCTGGTGGACAAATCATTTGCAGTTTCCAAGTGCAGATTTGGCGTCCTCTCTTCCCAATCGCCTGTCTCGTCATTTTGCTGCTGCCCCTGGTGTGCAGCGGGGGCATTTTCCAACTGGAGCTGCAAGTGCACTTCACCGACCCCTCCAACACTTCGTTTGTCTACAATGATTTTGTCAGTGCGATTTTGGATCCACATTCCATTTCCAACTTTCAGGAGGATAAGGCCCCGTTCTCGTTCGTCGCTGCCTGGGCCGGATTTAGCGCCATGCTCTTGTGCGTCCTAATCAACGCGGCCACATTCCTGTTGTACAGAAAGCGCCATTCGAATGCCAAGGTGACAAACAAAGTTTCACCCAGAGGCGGCGAAGCCTCCGTCAATTCGCTCATTTCGGTGACACACAGCAGGGTGGAGCGGCGCTTGAATGTGTTCGCCGTGGGCACGTTCTTCAGCCAGCTGCTGATGACGATGATCCACGTGAGCGGGGAAAGCCCCGATCTGAGCTCTGAGTCCATTCACAATTCAGCACTACTTTTACCTGTCCAGCAGTAGGCAGGCGCAAGAATTGGACGGCTGTCTGGCCATTCTGATCCACTTCTACGGACTTTCGGTGGACCTGTGCACTGTGGCGGTGCCCGCCCTGTTGATGTTCTGGGCAAGTTTCCACTTGAAATCCACGCTCGCCAACGAATTCAGAGCGATCAAACTGAAAATGGTGGCTGGCACCCCATGACAGTGCAAAATGAGTCACCACCAGAAGGCTCCTTGATAAATAGCCCTTTTCTCGGGAAAAACGGTCTCAGAATCACAATCAAAAGAACGCAAATCTGTTCAATATAAAGGTTCTAGAAAACCCAATTCTCGAATAAATTCTCCCAAAATGGCCAACAAAATGTGCTCCATTTTGAACTCAGAATCAGAACTGTTCCATCGATTTCGGTAACCACAATTGGAGAGAGCAGAGTTTTGAGTTCGCAATCGAAAGCTGAGCACACATCGATCCATGGGAGCGGCGGACCATTGCGGCAGTTC
>VAHH01001071.1:0-15056 GCA_013357305.1 Radopholus similis | reverse complement strand
ATACCAAGATCATACTTATTACAAAGTACGAAAAAACGGCTCGTACCTAGAGCTCGTACCTCGTACTCGTACTCGTACCGGGTTTACTCTGTTTTAACATCGTTCCTTGTTGAGTTATGTCCCATAAAACAGCCTGGCACTGAAAGCTTCCTCGCCCTACCTAGACCATTCAATTTGAATTCATTTGCAGAGCTAAACAAAAATTTGTTTTTTGAATCCATTTTTGGCGCCAAATAGAAATTTGAATTTTCAAGGTATTTGTGCTTACCAAATTCGAAGGAACTGGCCAGCAACAGTGACAGCAACACAAGCCGCATCAGCGGTGCAAAGAGAGCGCTCTTTTTGGCATGCATTTTTGTGAATGGGGCGCAAACAAGCAGATGGAGATTGGTGGATTGTTTGATGGGGAGAGAAGAACTGACTTTTGAAAATGGGGTGTTTGTTGTACATGTTTTGGACCGGTGCACCCGTTTTATAGAGCCAATTTGCGCAGTGCCATTTTGGGGGTGCACTGCGATTGGTGACGTGACCGGACAGGTGATTTCCGCCACGAAAACGCGCGCGCATCCACGCCACGCCTGCCAATGGCATTTTTGGCGTATTACGGCATTTCCCAACATTTTTGGCATTTTACTATTTTGCCAATTCTTGCAAAAGCGGTCCTCTTTCCCCCACTCATAAATCCCCCACCTCATTCGGCCCCAATCTCTTTTCCCCGCAAATTCTCTTTTCCTGTAAAATGCCAAACCACCGATTTTGCAAAACATTTCCGGCCCGCGCAACAGTCAAATTCACGTGTTGAACGGCCCTCGTCAAACAGCCCCACCCCTTCTTCTCTTTGCTCCCACCTCTGTAATAATGCATTATGCATTTCTTGCGCTTTATTTTCTATTTTATTTTTCACATGAACGGGTCCTTTGGGTCCACGCGAACTCTTCGAATGCTCGAACAGCCCTCCTCATCCCCCAAGTCTAGGTATTATTGCACGAACAGGCGCATTTCAATGCCAAACGTTTCAGCTACAAAAATCAAAAAGTATGATCCGAAAGTAAAACGGACACGGCTTCAAAATGGACAAAGCCATACCATAAAATAGCGTCTGACTTGTCCAGTTGCAAGGAAATTGTGCCGAAATAGCGCAAGAAGAGTGTGTGTGGGTAAAAATCATTTTACTAGGCTATGTCGGGTCAAAAGGTCACAATCCAATCAAAGGTAAGTGCGGACAGGCACGTTTCAGCGCCATAACTCAACAGAGGTGACTTGGACTGGAAAATGGAGCAATTCAAGTATTTGGATGGGGAAATTCACAATAATTTTCTGTCGCCACACACTTTAATTATTTATAATGGTAACTAAAAAACTTAAAGCAAACCCTAAAACGTTAGCAGACATTTTTAAGCAGGTAATCTTATTTTCTTGAACCGTAGAACAAGAATTAGCAGCGTTTGTGTGCAAGTGTCGTCCGATCGTAACTTTAAAATTGTGATGAAAAATTCATTAAAAATTCAGTGAATTGTCCGGACAAAATGGTTTTCTTCATTTCTTCTCAGCGATCAAAAAGCAGCCAAACAAAGTAACAATAGAGTGACTCAAAGGTCCACATCCAACGCAAGTTAAGGCTTATCGAAATATAATATATAATAGGTATACGGAGGTCAAACATTAGAGATTGGACATTGGAGCGACCCATATTGGAGATGTATTTAGGCAGCATGAGCGGCGTCGTTTCTCTACAATAGAAGCGAAAATAATAAGAATTTTAAAAAATTTCCAATTTTTTAGACCTCTAAGAGAAGTGTCATAAGTCATAACTCGGTTCAGAAATTTTGCGGCCAGAAATTCTTGCTGATTCATGCTCAGCTCGGCGAGAGGAATCGAATGGTATTATGTAAGGCTCGAACGAAAATTCGAGGAGTCCAGTAAACGTGACTTTTTCCAAAAAATTATAAGCCGATCTTTTTCAAATGAGACTGGGTTCCTGATCCTAATGACATCATAAGCAATTTCAATGTGAAATTTTGGTCCGATCGTCAGCCTAATTCTGGTACCATTCGACTCAGCTCATCGCGACGCGTCGAATGAGCTATAGATTGTATTGGTATTTGAACCGAAAAACCGATACGCCGAAATCCATGGTTTTGCCAACTTTTGACATGTCATAACTCGGCTCAATCTGCTTGCCGACTAAAAATTTTTTGCACTTTCATGCTTAGCTCGGCGAGCTCTTTCGATTGGTATATAATTCGTGCAATTTGGAGAATGTATTCTGCAGTTTTAAAGTACCAAAACATTTGTTACCTCTTGCAACGCTTGTTCGGCAAGAAGTACGCGCTGCTCCAACTCTTGCACTCTGCGTTCGGCCAGAGCGGCTCTACGTTCGGCCAGAATGCGGGCCTGTTCAGCTTGAATGCGTGCAGTGCGCTCTTGTTGAGTATTTTGTTCAGATGCGTCGACCAATGCTTCAAGCGCTTCTCGCTCCATTTCCCTTTTCTCATTGTCCTTCTAAAAATGTTTTTTTTGTGAATTTTCTTAGTGCCGTTTTTGGCCATACCTGATGCCGTACGGCATGGCGTGACGGCTTTCCCTTGCCGTCTTCTGGTGGTTGACGATTGTGGTCTTCCCCTTCCTGGCCCGATCCGCCTCCAGCAGCCCCCGAACCGCAGCCGGACTGCATTTTGTAATAGAGAACTAAATATGAAATATTAATCGGGATCAGGACTCGGCAAGAGATTTGTGAGTAGTGAACTAGTGAACACAGCAGTTACTGGGCAAATTGAATGACCGACAGAAATTTTCAAATGGTTTAGATTTTTCAATAATTTTGATTGGATGGGAGAGGTACATATTAGATATTGCTCAGTATACATTTGGAAGAGGAAGAATTTTGGAAGAGAGCTGCGCAGAATTACTAGGAATATGGTTCGGATGGGGAACACAAGTCCTCGAAAATCTGTTTCGTAAAAAGACTGTTTTGCGTGAGAAATGGAGAATAAGGCACTACCCAAAGAGCCACCATCAAAAACAAGTAAAGTGAAAGTGAGTGTGAGGGCGTAGCCCAGCAGCCCTCGTCCTCGTTGGTCAAGCCTCTGTGCGCGGCGCACTGGCGCTGTTGCGCCGCGCACTGTCCACACACACATTGCAAATTGCAATGGATGTGCGCCGCGCCAAAACGTTGTGTGTTTGGAATGGAATTTTTTGCCAACGGCTCAATGAGAATGAATGAAACGGTAAAAAGTAAAATCCCAACTCGTTACAAGACAACTCGTTACGCTCAACTCGTTACGCTTAAACTAAGCTAAGTTTGCCTTGGATTAAGAAAAGCCCACTTGGCTACACGTAGGCTGTAACGAGTTGGGCGTAACGAGTTTTCCTGTAACGAGTTGGGGGGCGTTCAATGAAACTATTCAACTCTTGTAATGCGACTACCATTCTCATGTACTCATGTTTCGTGCGTAAAAATAAGCACGGCTCCGGTCCACGCGAACTCTTCGAATGCTCGAAGCTCGAACAGCCCTCCTCATCCCCCAAGTCTAGGTATTATATATGTCGCAGTGAAAGTGCGAAATCCGTGAATTTGCATATTCACAAAGTGCAAAATCAGTGAATATGCACATTCACTGTGAATGTGCATATTCACCGATTTCGCACTTTCAATGCGACATATATAATTGCATGAACAAGCGCATTTCAATGCCAAACGTGCCACTAAGCTGTTTGAGAAGTCATAAGGTCATAACTCAGCCAAATTTATTACTAAGAATGTAAATGAGATGCCATTGGAAATTGGAGAGCTCAAAGTTGTTCTATCCAATGAACTTTTCAGCTACCAGGCTGTCCCAGCTTTGGCCAAGTTATGGCCAAATGTTTGGAAAAATTTGGAAAAATCGGCCAATTCCCTTTTTGGCCATAACTTGTTCCCAAAGCTGGACCAAGCAATTCAGGCTTGGCACCACATTTTGTAGAGCTTCCATTGGTCTGTCCAATGGGTCCAAGAACTCTGTTCTAGCTTCGTTCCATGTCGAGATATGTCCCCTCAAACAACTTGGTAAATCGGATCCATCCGACCCTTGCATCCATTTTCCACGAAAAAGCTAAGGTCGATTTCCTCTACATTTTTAGAAACAATTTTTCATTTTATATTTTGAATGCCAAAAATTAAGAAATGGTAGACCAACTCAGAATGTTGGGAACAGCCTACGGTCCAAAGAATAACACTTTCGTTAATTATTATGGTAATTATTCTTTCAAAATTTGCATTGATTATTTCGTCGCTTCATTACTTCCAAGAGACATTTATTTGTTCTCTTCTTTCTCCCACATCTCTCTCAATTGGGCACGCAAAGTCCGCTGGCGCTGTCGCAACTGGCCGAGGCGCCACAGCCGCCGCAAGCAGTGCCCCTTTGGTAGATGGTCTGGCCCAAGAAGTTGCCACTGGAAAAAGCAATTTTTGAGCAAATTGCGCCTGGAAAATGAAATTTAAAAAGCTATTTTCTAATTAAAATTTCAAATTCTCTTAAATTCGGTCTAGACGAAGAATAATCGAATTTTCATTTTCACATTTTTTAAATTCAAAATTGTTGAATTCTATTGAATCACTGATAGTTCTGTCTGATTCAGAATTTTGAAAAATGCACCTTTTCCAAAAGGTAACGCTTAAAATTAAAAAAGGTTTTTTTAAATATTTTTTGCTTGACTCACGGCGGGCTGTAGTTGCACACCACATAGGTCTTCCACTGGGAGTTGGGGCAGCTGGCCACTGCGCAGCCCAGTTGGGTGGTGCTGGCCCAAGCCATTTGGCTCCTAAAATAAATATAAATATTATTAATCTTTAATAACATTTTAAACAAAAGAACTTAAATCCAATTATTAAAAATTATATAATAAAAAATAAATAAAGATTAAAATAGCAAATTTAATAACATTTTAAACTAAAGAACTTAAATCCAATTATTAAAAATTATATAATAAAAAATAAATAAAGATTAAAATAGCAAATTTAATAACATTTTAAACTAAAGAACTTAAATCCAATTATTAAAAATTATATAATAAAAAATAAAATTATTAAAAATTATATAATAAAAAATAAATAAAAAATTATATAATAAAAAATAAATAAAATAAAATAGCAATTAAAAAATTGATCTTAACTTTTCAATCTGAACATCTTATACTAAAGCTAAAATATTAACTACCAGTGGCCAATGCCTTTGTTGAACTGGGCCGAGTCCAGCACCAGACTGCTCTGCACACCGTTCTCCACCAGCTCGGACCACCACGCGTCGCAGGCCTGTTGCATTGCTTCGGCTGAAAAAGATAGGCACGTCAAAATATTCATTTAACACGCAAAAGTTCGTTTTCATTCCCTCTCTATTGGTTTTGTGATTTTTTACGATGCCATTTTGTCTGTCAAATGACTGATGATAAGAGACAGGGCAGGTCGTTTGGGTTAGAGAAGCCAACTAGTCTAGTTCGGTTAAAGCCAAAGCCAAACATTGAAAAAAATAGATAGATTTTTGGAGTTTTTTGACCATAACTTGGCCCAAACTGAACCAATCAATTCCGTCCCAAATGCCGTTTTGTAGAGCTTCCGTAGATCCTATCCAATCACTTTTTGGATCTCTCTTCTAGCTCTACTAATTTAATGAAAAAATGCCTGTGACCTTGGGAGTTGGACCATTGAGCAATGGACACACAAATGCTCGTTTTCCTACCCTCTCGATTGGTTTCATTTGTGATTTTTGCGATGCAATTGTTGCCTCTCAAGTCACATGTAAATGAGAATCGACTGGAGAGCTCAAAGTGTGCAATGCACTGTTTTCTGGGGGAATTTATTCGCCACTTTTCAAGTACCAGAATTCAAATAGGCACTCACTTATTTTGCGTCATTTTGCGACTTCAATCTACTCCCAAAAATTTTGGCATTTTAAGCCTGAGCTGAAACGAATTGTTTGTGCTTTTTGACTCACCTGGTGAGAGTGACGCGTCGCTGGACATGTACAGATTCTCGCCCAGGTCGTCCGCCCCCGAGTGCTGCATCGTGCACCGGTTGGCCCATTGCTGTGCAGTGGCTGCGACTCCACTGTCGTAGCTCATCCGCGCAATGTTCTGGCCGGCCGGCATCAGTCCGCTGATGTTCCGAGCAGTGCCCTTGGCCAGGCTGGAGCGATACGCGTTGTGGCAGCTCAGAATGGTGCTCTCCGCAGCGCTCACACCCCCGGAAGAAGGGGCTTAAAATGGGCATTTTAATGGACATTTTTAGCCTTAGAAATGACATTTTTAATCAACATTTTTAGGCTTAAAAAGTCACTTTTTATGGACATTTTTAGGCTTTAAAAAACATTTTTAATCAACATTTTTAGGCTTTAAAAGACATCCTAAAATTTATGCTTAAAATTGGCATTTTTAAAGGAGATTTTATGCTGAAAAATGAAATAGTAATAAGAAAATCCAATTTCCAAATATTAACAATGTCAGAGTAGTATTAATTCCTTAGCCAACTCGCCTTGAGTGGTGGTCGTTGTTTGTGCCGCCCGTGTGGTGGTGGTTGTGGCGGCCCTTCTAGTGGTGGTTGTGGTTTGTCCGGCTCGGGTGGTAGTAGCTCGTGTTGTGGTTGTGGTGGTCGTACCCCCACATTCTGTGGTGGATGATAATGATAATTGATAATTGATAACTGATAACTGATAACTGATAACTAGGGTTGTTCACTCCCGGTTAAACGGAACCGGAACCGAAAACCGGGGTTTTTGATGAATTAACCGAAACAAACCGGGTCCCAAAAACCGGCGATAACCGAAAACCGGGGACCCAAAACCGGCGGTTTTTCGGTTAAAGCACCCCTAAGAAATGGACTTTTTTGAAAATTTTAAATGAATATTTTTCAATTTTTTGTTCATTTTTGGCAGAATACAAACGGAGCTAGCGACTTGGTATTTATTTATTTCCTCAGATTGGACTCTAATATAATGGCAGTAGAAAGCTCTATTAATTTAAAATTGAATCGATCAGCTAAAAATAAATTAAAAATCTGTTTTTTGAACATTTTTTTTTGCTTTCGTTATGAATTTTGCCAAAAACCGAATTAACCGGGGTACCCGGTTATTGGTTGTAACCTTCGACTTTGTGTCCTGTTCTCGCAAGCCAATATTTTTTTATTGTATTTTTTCATCACTTTATGCGATTTTAATTGAACATATTTTGCACCATTTTAAGTGCACTTGTATGCCTTTTGGTTGGCTTGAATAAACTTAAACTTACTGCAAAATTATGAATAATTTTTATAGTAATTTTTGTCATTTTTGCATTTGTGAATGGCAAATAAAAATCCTAAAAATTCATTACTCACTATTTGAGGACCAATATTGGAATCAAATATTTAAAACACACACTCACGTCCACACGTTCTCGGGCAAACGCTGGCGAATGCGCTGCATTGGCTGGCCACCAGCCGGCACAAACTGGACTGGTCCGCGCACTGGCTTGACGCAACAGCGAGCCAACAGCTCAACGCCAGTGAGGCAAACAGAAGTTTTGCCGCCATTTTTGAATATTATTAAATTAAAATTTGAATAAAAATAATCCAATAAAATTGAGTGACTTTTTGCCCATTTAATTGACCTAATTTATATGCATTTTTGGAGGCCATTTTCGGTGAAAAATCAAACAACGCTCGCTTTTCGTCGATCCATGCACGTCCATTGGCCCAACGCAAATTGGAAAGAAGAATTTTATGTGTGCTTTTGTTTGAACAGTTTGATCGGTTGATGCAAGTGGCGAATTCGAAAAAGTTTCGCTCATTGCGTAAAAGCCATTCAACGAATGAATAATGCGGACAAACAAAGTGAATAGGTAGGTAATGCGAAATTCGAAATTTGGCGTTGTGTTTGAACAGAGACTGAGCCATTGAAGGGCCCACCAACACCTGACAGAAATCAAAATCACATATCAGATAGCGGAAGGCGGAAGTGTGCTGCTCATGCCACGCCTCAACAAAAGTTTGAAAGTTTGAAGAATCAAAATGAACGAGGCAAATGCCAAACGATCAGTAGTTAGGTGTGATAAGTGGTCAGGAATTGATCAACGGCTAATTAAATTGAATAAATAGGTGATTCAATGTTGAATGAAGCGGCGCCTGCCATCACCTCGTGCAACTTGTTTGGCGTTCATCCAAAGAGCCTTACAGGAGAGCAAGGCACACCGTCAGCAATACCTGTTTAGATTAAGAGAACCTTTTAAATGCATCATAAAAAGGTTAAATTTTAATGTTTTATCAGAATCTTTAATATTTTTATATATTTTTTTGTTCGAATAGCTGTATTATTTTTTGCAAACCCGCTGTTGTCCAATCAATGTTGGGAATCGGGATTGGCATGAATGAGAAGTGCGCCTTGCGGAAATATGGGCTTATTGGTGGCATATGGAAGGAAGAATTTATGTTTGTAAAAATCATAAAAAGCGAATCATGTGATGCTTGGGGCCTCTGTGGGAATAGTAAAATGGGCGGAAATCGGTCACTCTTTTGCTTCATTTTTTTCATTTTTCCATCCAAAGTGGAGAAGTGTGTATTGATTTGACGCGGGAAAGAGGAATATTTGGCAAAGGCATTCATTTTTACATTGCCATTTTTATTTTATTACTGCCATTTAAAAGTGGGAAAAGCACTGCTTTTTCACCCATTTTCAACCATTTCATTTTTCAATTGATATCCCTCCCAAATGGCTTTTCCAAAGAATGTTCTCCTTCTCCTGCTGTTCGCCCTCAACGCATTCATTTTTTGTTCGCTGGTGCACAGCTCTGGCTTATACAACTACCAAGGAGGTGAGCGAGGGGCGCGTACACGAAATGTCCCGCTTCAGAAAATGTACGAAATGTCCCAGAATTTGGAGTCAAAGTTGACGGATATTAGGGGGAGAACCAACAGTGTTCAAGAAAATTTGAAATAATTCCAATTAGGTGTTATTAATATTATTTTTTATATCAAATTCTGGGACATTTCGTGCATTTTCTGAAGCGGGACATTTCGTGCACCAGCGGAGCGAGGACCTGAGGAACTGAGCAGAGTTCGTTTGGGCGAATGGGGCTTTTTTGAAGCCAAAACTCGGTTAGAAGGCTTAAACTAAAGATTTGAATCGCCGCTGAACTCTTGGATTGAGTAGCCTCCATTCAAGAATATTCTGGATGTCTACTGGAGTCTGGACTCGTACAAATTTCAAACAAAAATTTGAACTGAAATCCTTGCAATCGACGCAGCACTGTCCTTTATCCACAAAATGAAGGGAAATATGAACAGAGAATGAGGACTATCACTGCCTTAACTCCTTTAAAGAAGGTTATTATTTAACCAATACCACCAACTTTTCGAAGACCACAGTTTGTTTTTTGTGGAGGATTTTTCCCTCCTCTGTCTCCCGAATTCACTGACGATCCTTCCAAATCCGGTGGTCCCATTCTTCACCGCCCAAAGCCCAAACCCAATTGCTCGGCAGTCCGGCACACTCTCGATCGACCATTCTCGTTATAATGCTCCCAATTCAAATCCGAACAATCTCAGTGTCAACCGGTCAAAGACCCAGGGTTGGGACGAGCCACTCAACTGGGTCTGCGAATGGACGCCGCGGCTACGGCTACGGACACATCCAAATACCGCAAATGAGGCGAAGTGGGACCATATACGCCACGCACCAGCAGGGATATGGACATGTGGAGGGTGAGCAAGTCCGCACAACAACATTTAAAAATGCGATTGGATTAATTCCTTACCAAAAGTGGTTGAAAGAGTTACCTGATTTTTACATCTACCAAAGGTAGTTTAAAAACTTATAATTGTTTCTTAAACCAAATAGTACCCCCAACCAAGGACGCAGTAAATAGCTCATTCGAAGCGTCTCTCTAAGAGCTGAATGGAATGGCAACAAAATTAGGCCGATCTGACCATTCTGAACAAAGTTATTCAGCGTCAAATATTCATGCAAACATTTGGTGGCTTTTTAATGCTATTTTTGGTAACTAAAAAAGGAATTAATCTTTCCGTTTAAAAATACAGGTATTCGATTTCTTTAGCTCAGCCGAAATGCCCTTGCAAGCAATTTGTGCTGGGCCAAGGCCACACTTGGGCAGTGAACGGCGTCCAATACGACACCGTGGTGTCGATTGGCCAAGGGACACAGTCAATTGTGAGTTTGCAAGTGTTGAAACGAAAAACGAATCGTAGGCTGAGAGTAAAAACCAAAAAAGGACAAACAAGATCGGAACCGTTGATCGTAGTGATCTGACCTTCGAACTGATCAGTTTACAGGTGGATCAAATTGATGGAAGTGAGCAAAGCAAGGGATCAAAAATGATCAGATCAAATGAACAAAAATGATCAGTTTTTTAAGTGATCAAAAAAGATCACATCAAATGATTCAAACCGGCTTGATTTCTAATTATATACTGTTAGATCAAACAAAATGATCAATCAAACGATCAGATCTAATCAAGTGAATCACATTAAGATCATACAAGTTGATCAGTGGGATCAGAACAAGATAAAAATATGGAAAAATGAATCATTTAAGCACACCTAAACAGAATAAATGATCAAAAAGCGATCAAATCGTTTATCTATTTAAAAATGATTTGATTTTGATCGGCATTCCTTTGCAAAAAAGCCTTTTTTTAAACAACACTCACACTCTCTCTCAGGTCTACCATGCCCACCATGGAGGCACATGTTACGCCATCAAAGACAACGCACCCGAAATTGAATATGATGCACTCAGTGCTTGCAGCGAATGCGCCAACGTTGTGCGCCTATACGACGCGTTAGTTGTTGGTTAACTTTAGGACCCTAATCTCCCTGTGCTCTAATAATTCCACATTCAATGGGAATTGAACATGACACAATATACTCTATTAATACCCCATGGGGGATTATTGGAATTGTCTATATTTGTTTTATTCCTCATTTTTAATACCCCTATTAGCTATTAATCCCCACTGCTCTAATAATCACCCATTAGGTAGATTGGAATTAATTTATTTTGAATGCCTCTATTAATCCCCCAGTGCTCCAATAATTTCTCCATCCACTCTGAGAAATATGCCAAATATATATCTAATAATATTCCCCATGGGAGATTAATAGAGCATTTGGGTTACTAGATTTATTTTTTAGCCAAAAAGTGGGCAAATACAAATGGCGTTTGGTGCTGGAATTGGCGGAGATGACGCTCGGCGAGTGCTTGGACGATGGCTTGATGGGCGGAGAGCTCATTTTGGCGCATGCCCAACATGCAGTGCTTCAAATTAAGGAAAAAGGTGAGCAATTATAAGAATTATTTTAGCGCAAAAACTAATATTTGTAATGACCAGACTGATCGATCTGACCAAGTTCTGGGCTATTTAAATTTTAAATGATCAAATTGAACTCATCTTCAAATTGTTTTGATCAATGTGATTTGATCAATTTTAGTTTATCATTTCCGATCAAATTGACTGATCATTGTTCAACAATTTGGTTGATCGGACTGATCGAATTACAGCAATCAAAATGATCAGTCTAAAAGAAATCAATAAGAGAATGGCGCCAATCTCAGCTGATTGATCGGGCTTTTTGTGATGATTTGATTTGATGTTCAAATTTCCAGGATATTCACACAATGACGTCAACTTTTTGGGCAACTGGATGCTGTTCAAGTCGAATGGACAGCGCGTCATCAAATTGACCGACTTCGGCAAGGCAACCACGCTGCGCAAGAAGAACAAGGTGAAACAAAAAATCAATTTTTCAATTGAAACCAAACATTTTTAAAGAAGTGGGACGACATGGAGCAACTGTTCACTCTGGACGATGTGAGATTTGTTTATTTAAAATGGATGGGTTCAGGTGTTATGTTTTCCGCGCCACCCCACGTTTTGGGCCATAACTGAGTGACCAATCGAGATCGGACAAATGATCCCATGGTTCCATTGGATAGCCAACAATGGTGGCTATTTGTCAAAAAAGAGTCCATTCAAATTGGCTTCCAAATCCTTGAGTTATGATTTTTTGATTGAATCAGGCCAAATTTGCCAAGTTGGGACCAGTTTTTGGGCCCTAACTTTGGGTGGTTTGGCCAAACGAGTCCACCTCTTTCATTGGCCCAAATAGCGCTTCAAATTGGCTATCAAATGATCAAAATTATAAAAATGCTCCAAAAATGAATTTTAATTGTGTAAATTTAGCTGATGTAAAACTGTGGAACCACCCATGTGTGCACGTTACAAAATGATTGGAAAATGTTTGTGTGTGCTTTAACCTTTCATAATGCGCAAGCACAATTGACTGTCATTTCATTTTTATATTTGATAAAATTTGGTATTTTCTTAAAACCAAACTTATAGGTATGGTTTATCTTTTTTGGTCATATTTTTATTTTCAATGTCATTTCCTCATTTCATTCAATTTTTGGGAATTTTTCGCACACTGAAAATGTTTTGTTCGCCCATAAGTGTGCCAGCGGCAGATGTTCTCATTTTATTGCTCGGCGGCGGTTGCCATTGTCTGGGCAATTTTATTTGTTTTTTGCTCAGCCAACCAATATCCAAACAGAGCTCCCAGGGGAAACTCGAATTTTTTGTTTATAGCCCCCGAGAACCGAAAAGGCCAAATGTCAATCATTTGGCCCCAAGCAGCGGTGAGTGACTTGCAATCCAAAAAACATTTGCTTACCAAACATTTGTTACTCAAAAAACTTTTTTTTAAATATGTTTTCATGTGATAATGTTAATAAAAACAAAAGCAAGTGGATCTACAAAAAATGGTTGAAAAAGCTACCAAATACTAGTATTTCTGAAACTCATAAGTACCCCAAAATTAAATTTATATTCTATTTTTTCAATTTGGAATAAAAATTGCAAATGTTTTTATAAATAACGATTTTTATTTAAATTAAAGTTAAAATAATTTTCTTAAATTAAATAATTTATTTTAAATGCAAATAACTATAAAATCAACTAAAAAATATTTCAGTACACTTTTGCCTTGCCAATATGATTGCTTTAACCCTGGCTATAACTGTATAACTGGTCCTAAAATGGGAGGGCGCAGCGCCTTATTTTTTGCACTCAATCCCTGCCCACTCCCACAATTTGCATATTTTACGCATTTCCTCCGGCCGGCCGCGGTCCTCACTCCCCAGTGCCTCACATTTTTGCTCATTTGGAGTCATTTTGCGTATGCAAATTTACAAATCCGTGTACCGCCATTTCGGCTTTTTGTCGTTAAAAATATTTTATAAATTACCCAAAAGTCTGTTTAAGGTAATTATTAGGGATGGGATTTATATGCACTGAAAATCCCAAAATATGCCATTAAATATGCAAATATGCCAACATAAAAATCCGCTATTCCAAATTCTCCTTAATTTTCTTGAATGCGGGAAATAAATTTAAAAACATACTGAGTGAATTGTTCACAAAACGAGAAACCGTCTGGTTATCCGTTCGTTCAAGTACTTTCACTGAGATCAAGCACGGTTTGTGGTAGTCAGTTTCATCCAATTTTCCCATAAGTAAATTGGCGATATAACGGCCAATCGAATCCGTAATTTCATCTATTGACAGTTGACACCTATATGTACGATTTCCAATCCCTTTTTCATTCTTTCCATTGACTTAAAATCGCATGTTCGCGATTTTTGGCGGTCACGACTGCGAAAACGGTTTTTTCGAAATTTTTTGACGAAATTTTAGCCGATTTTGGCATGTTTTTACCCGAAATTTCCAAAAAATACTGAAATATGCAGAAAATATGCCGAAAGTGGACCAAATATGCACTGTGTGCATATATATGCTCAAAATGCCAAAATATACCAAAATATGTTTTCAAAACTCAAAAAGTTGATTGACAATATGGGTTTTCGATGTGTTTTTCGTGTATATATCATCAAGGCATATGCGCAGAACAAATATGTAAAAACATATAAATCCCATCCCTAGTAATTATTAATTATAATTAGCAATATTTAGGTATTTATAATTTAATTTTACCTTTTAAAGTGAATCAACTTTTGACCAATAACTTTTAATACATTTTTAATTTATAATTTATCCATTACCGCATGTTTTAGTTGAATTTAAAAATACAAAATTAAATTAAAGTTCAAAATTTTGAATTTCAAAATTTGTTGATATTTTCAATTTAGCCAACAGTTTAAAAGATTACAAATTTTACCATTTTTTAAATTTTCTTTTAAATCGTGTATCAAAAGTCCAAATGTTTTGGAAATGATTTTTTTAATTTTAATAATTATTTTGTTTGTCACTTTCTAGCGCAACTTGGGAGTCATTTTGCGCGTCCAAATCCACCATGTGAGGCGCCATTCTCCCACACAGCCTTTTGCACTGGACGTCGCTTCACATTACCGCTTTTGCGCTTTTGCGGCCAAATCAATTTGTGCCCGCTTGTTGTGCCCTTTTTAGGGCAAAATTTATACCCATTTTTATGGCGCCATTTGTGGCAATTGCCATTTTTGGCGTCCCTTCCCCTCTCCTTCGCACGCTATTCAAGAATTGCGCCAGAAAACAATGGAAAATGAAAATGATGTGCTTATAGGGATTTTGGCCGAACACATTTGTCCATTGCTCTTTCGTTTATTACTTTACTTCCCTGATCCCCTCGGAATTCGCTGAAAATGGCATTTTCTATATGAGATTGTTGGTGGCGCTGATCACGAATCTGAGACCTTGGTTCTTCAAAATTCCGCTATTTGCTGATTGAACTCGACGACCTCGAGTTTGAGGTGCTCAGTCGAACAACATCAAGCCACATTTTTTGAAATATCATTAGTTCTTTTGGTTCTATTTTAAGTACTAACCAATGCTTTTTAAATTATTTTAAGAGTCTTTTTTAACTTTCGGTTAGTTTCATAACACCAGGTTTGAGCGCCTAAAAATTCCTATTTTTATTTTGGCTAACTCCAAGAAAATTTTCATCCCGACAAGTATTATATGGGAGTCATTTAATCGGACGACACGACATACTGAATTGGACGACAAAATATATTTAATTAGACGACAGCCAAAAAACATATTTA
>VAHH01001070.1:0-15065 GCA_013357305.1 Radopholus similis | reverse complement strand
ATAGTAGTTCAAGTTTAGCTTTTGATTTAGAATCAGTTTCTACAGTTTCAAGTTTTAGTTCACAAGTTAGTAAAAGAAAGATGACTAAACTTTCTCATCTAAAAAAGAGTTCGACTTTTAGTGTTCAATGGAGCCCACAGGCATTTTAAGTTTTAACTTTTAACCCTTCCCCACGAACCGTCTGGCCTAGCGCTGCTCCAGATTCATCGCTGCCAGCAGGCTGACTCACATACACATAAATGCGACGGTCATCGATGGTGTTGTGCTGTGGTGGTGTTGGTGGTGACTCGAAATTGTTTTTGAGCCCAAGTGCGGCGCTACCCCAACTCGCCACAATTGTTATTTATGCCCAACTCACCACAATTGCTATTTATGCCCAACTCACCACAATTGCTATTTATGTTTATGCCCAACTCAACACAAATTGGATAATTTACCTATGTCCCAAAGTGTAGCCAAGTAAGCTTTTAGCCTAAGCCAAGACAAGCTTAGTTAGTTTAGGCTTAGCTTAAGCTTAGCTTAGAGCCAAGGCAAGCTTAAGCTCATCTTAGCTTAGGCTTAGCTTAAGCTTAGCCTATGTCTAAGCCAAAAGTATAGCCAAGTAGGCTTTTTTTAGCCTAAGTTCGGGAAGGGGGCACCAGTGAATTGGGCATAAATAGCAATAGTGGTGAGTTGGGGGGGGGGGGGAGCGCCAAGTGCTGACCCGTGGGGTGGACAATGGAGGTTCGGGCAGCTCAATACGGCTAACGTGCACAATCGCGTTCGTCTGGGTGCGAAGACAAATTTAAATTTGTAAATGGCTTAAAATTAATTTTAGTCCATTTATGGGCAGTATTACTTAGGTAAATATATATATGAATCGACTATGAACCATTCAGAAATATTTCGGGAAAATGTTTTTTGGCTAATCTAAGCTTTTGCCTAGGCTTAAGCTAAACAACACAATTGACTTCCGAAAAATTGATTCCTGAAATATTTCCAGACTAGGTATTAAAATAAAAATTGGTAATTGCCTTTAATTTAGATTTTTACCTTATAAAATATTGTTATGGCTTCTTTCAATAAATCACAACGAGAACATCTATAAAATAGCCTAAGGATTTAGACTACGCCACCCCCGTTTAAGCCTAAGTCCTAGTCTAATGTGTAGCCAAGCAACTTCATAAGCTTAAGCTTATTACTAATCCTATTTTTATTTTAATAATCTGGTCGAGTTGGGTTGACCCCTTAAAAATGACTGCTCCAATCAACTAGGTTTAGATTAGAGAGATCGTAGTAACCGCTGCCCCGTCGTGTTACGGCTTTTTACGGTTACGGAAAATTACGGTTTTTTTCCAAAATCGTGCCATACTACTAAATATATTACGGCTTTTATGGCGTGCCGTTATGTTACGGCTCCGCTCTCCAGTTTAGGTAGACGTAACCAGTGTTTGAGTGACGTCACTTTAGAGGGTTCACAGTGACAGTGATAGTGACGTCACTGTGATCACTTTCACACCCCATTTTCCAATTATGAGATTATGACTGTGACGTGACTTTGGGTGACATCGATTTCCCAAATATCACTGTCACTTTAGCGAAAAGTGATGTCACTCAAACACTGGACGTAACCCACTTGGTCGATGCAGAGTCGGTAGAGTCTGGTCCGAATGGCGCGGCGCACTGACAACATTCCCCGCTGCTTCCACTCACTCTGGCCGCTGACCAAAATGGCCTCCGTGTTGGACACGAAGTGCATGTGCTCTCGCTCCTCCGTCTCGCTCCAGTGGCACATGGACGGCTGTGCTGAAAGGAGCAAAAAGCGAACAAAGAGAAGAGCTCTGGATGCCCCCGGCGTGCTAAGTCATTATTTAAAAAGGGCCACTTGGGGCATTACTTAAATGGGGCCACGTGGGGCCGTGTAGCCAAGTGGACTTTTTAGCTTAAGCCAAAGCAAGCTTAGCTTAGGCTTAGGCTTAAGCTTAGCCTACGTCTAAGCCAAAAGTGTAGCCAAGTGGCCCTTTTTAAGTAATGACCCAAGTGGCCCCATTTAAGTAACGTCCCAAGTGGCCCTTTTTAAGTAATGACTCAGCACGGCCCCCGGCGTGCGAACGCCCGCAGCAGCGTCCCGCTTTTTACCGAATGAAATTTGTAAAGTTATCTCCATGCACATACTTTTGAAGCCGAAACATTTTCCCTATCCAAGGGTATATTCAGTTTTGACGAGCTCAATTTTTTTACCAGCTTATATGGTTAAAAGTCTAAAGCGTCATTTTGGAGATTTTTTTGATCACACACAATGCTAAAAATGGTTCAATCGAAAAGCGCTATTTAGATTATTTATTTGTCGCTTATTCAAAGTTGCATCTGAATCTGATGAGATAAACTATAAATATCAAGTCGAGAGGCTCACTTCCCTCCAGAGTTATTTTTAATAGTTATTGGGGTTGAGCATGCTCGGAGGGATTCGGGAGGGATTATCCCGGCTTTTCAAATCCCGGAAATCTCGATCCCGAAAATTGGCCGGGACCCCCCAATCCCGATCTCAACCCTACTTAATATATGCTCATCGCCGGGATCCGGGGGTGCACCCTGTATGCCTGTCCAGTGCCCACTCACCCGAGAGCTTAAAGTCAGTGCGCGCCAGCCGGCGATCCAGCGATATTTGGAACAGGCCCAGCTCGTCGGACGGGCGCAGCGCCTCGTTGCGTTGCCAGAATTTGGGCCTACGATTGCGCAAACAAAGTGCATAGAAATTTCGCCCATCCATGTCCAGCCAGCATTGATGCCCCAAAATGCCGTGTAGGCTCGCCGTGCCCAAGCGCCGGGGCGGCTCACGCCAAAAATTGTGCGTTCGGCGGAACACCTTTTGAAATGAGAACATACGGCTAGCGGAAAAGCAATTTGGACTGAACAGAGAAAAAACTTTAAAACAGGCCTCATTCGATTCCACCTCCACCAGATGGTCGATTTGCTTATCATCTTCGGCCGGGATTTTACCCCAGACCGAGCCAAGTGGTTAGTGGTACACAAAATTGTACTTTTCAGAATTTTATTAAATATTCCTTTAAATTACACTGCGTCTCGAATCTGGACCCCTGATCCCCGATGACTCACCTCCACTAGAATTGTTCGCCCAGCAGTCTGAAAATTGTGTTGGAGGCCGTAGTAGGAGCAGAGGCTGGGAGGCGAACAGTTCTGCTGGTAGTGAGTGTCCATCTCGAAGAAGCGGTCGCCGCTCTTCACAAGCAGCTCCTCCGCGGGCTCAGGCTCCACACCGAGCAGCATTTGGATGGAGAAGAGTTTGCGCAGAATAAGAGTTTGTGAAATGAAACTATGAAACTGATGCGGTTCCAAACGAAAATTTGGGGCGATGAGACTGTTCTGGCTATTGAGCATTGACTGCGAAAGGCAAAAGTAATAGTGTTGCTTGAGGCCGAACGTTCCATCCACTCTTTCCCAGATCATTTTTCATTGGTGCCCACTGCACAGCAGCAGCAGTTCTTTCTTCTTTGATTGACTCTGACCCTAAAGTTGGCGGGCGATTGGCGTCCAAATTGGCTGACCTGCTGAAATTGCCCATTGCGTCGTCATTGCTCATTCTGCTTTTGCTAGGAGGGGGTGAGCAGCGAGGGAAATGCGCGCAAAAGTACATTTTGAATTTTGTATATGTCGCAGGAAATCTTGAGAATTTCTACACAAACATTGGGGGACAACTGAATAGAAGTAGACTAATAGATAGTTTATGGCCACTTTTATAGTCGATTTCAAAAATATAGACCCCGCGAAACGGGAACCCAAAAAGTTATAGACCCAAACTGGTTTTGGTCTAAAAATCGGTCTAACTTGGTTCGACTTTGGCCTAGCGAGCTGATGATAGGTTCATTCGATTCCCCATGGTCGATTTCCTTTGTAGATTTCAATTTCCCATGGATTTGAAACCTTTAAATCGGTTATAAACAGTTTCTACGGATTTGGCACATACAAATTCTCACTATTTCCTGATTCTCAAGATTTCCTGCGACATATATATTGAAATACAATTGACAAAGCAAATTTCGCTTAAAAACTTTTAAACTGAAAAATTTAAAAATCCCACTTTTTGTCACAGGTCACACTTCTTCTTCCTTCGCTGGGGTCCTCACTTCGTAAACATTCGCAATTGCGTAAACAGGAACTTCGATGCCCATTTCGCTGAGCGGCTCAATTCCTTTTAGCCAAGCCCTCCCTGAATCGCCCCAACGTGCAGTCGTGAAGCTTCTCCTTGATTTCCAGCTGTTCAGAACAAGGAAATCGTAGGCTCCCGTGCTGGGCCAATGACGGTAGCCGATCGCAACAATCGCGTGGAGGCCTCGCTCAACAGCTGAAGTGTCGTCAGGCCAGTTCTGCGATTGGAAGTCGAATCAGAGTGTACACATTGCTATAGCTGCCATAGTGTTTGTGCCGAAATTGGAGTTGTTCTCCAATTTTGTTGAGCACACGGAACGGCTCTATGCCTGCTTGAAGGTAGGCACGAATGCACAGTCCAAAAGTGGTCTTGCTCGTTGCGTTACAAAAATCCTGGGAAAGAATAGAGACGAAATGATCTTCCAAAGTGTATGCAGAATATAGAAATAAGCCTACAAGCTTAAGCTTTCCTAGGTCCGGCGCAATGTTCCAGCAAATGCTAACTAGAAGTAACGAATTGGGGGACGTCCTGTTCTCTTTGTTCATGTAAATTCCCTATTATACTTATTTAGATTTAAAGTATTCTATAATATTTAGGAGCTCAAATAGTAGTTGTCTGCAGATGTGCAGATCATTTCTCTCATTCATTCATTCACTGCGCGTATCAATAAAATTTCTGCCTTCTTCCCAATGTCGAACTCCAGATACTTTTTGTTGTTTTTGGACAAGTCTTCGATTGACGTCGAATCAAGTCGCAACAGCAGTGTTGTCCGTTCGCGTAAACGAATCAGGCAACATTCCGCCTATTTCCTAGGACAAAATGCCTGATTCCCCGTATTGTATAGAGACGGTACACCCCATTTTGGCGCAAAGTTATTTTGGCGCAGGCTATTTTGGCGCAGGCTATTTTGGCGCAGGCTATTTTGGCTTCATATACTTTAGATTTTGTAAATAAGCCAAAATGGCACGGCATAAGCGATTGCCCAACGAGCTATCAGCCGAACTGTGCGGTTGGGTGTCCATGCTGGCGCTGTTCGCTTCAGGCCAACTGCATAAACTGGCGACCGCTTCTTCTCTGTTGCACGCCTATTTGCCGAATTTGAACAATAGGGTGTGGTTTTTAATGTTAAATAAAATGTGGTGAATATCAAATTCACATGTTCCACATTTTAAGCTTGAACTGGCACTCCGTGACTTGATAAAGCTTGTGGAGGCACCTCGGCAGCCCTGTTATCTCTTCATCACCTCCCTGGGCATTGGTGAAACCGTCCCTATGAGAGATCCGGACCAACAACAAGTGGCGTGTCCCAAAGAGCTGCGCATCAGTTCCATCAGACACAGTCATAGACGTGACATTTTTTACAAGATCTCGATCAATGGAAAGCGCAATCGGTTGCAAAATCACTGTTTGCACTGGATGCTGCGCACCATCTCTATACGCACCGAAAGGATGTTCGGCATATCTTACTATTCATCTGCTGGGAGCTGTCCGAAGAGCGCACACCTCTTGCACACAGTGCTTCGCGACACAATCCATTACGTGCGTGTTGATGCCCGCGATTTTTCGTCGCCACAGTGCCAAGAGCAATTTCTGGTCCACTGCGACTATTTGCTCTTGGACAGGGAGCGCTGCTGGTCAGACACTGACTTGGATTCAGTGGAGAGAGATGGGGAAACTCAGCTGTTGTGGAACGCAGTTGCGGATTGGCTCAACAGAAGTGCCGACGATTGTGGACGACTGAAGAAGTTGCGGTGGCCCAACTACTCATTCTACGGGCAAAGACAACGCAAAGTAGAGCAGCCGTTGGTCCAAGAATTGGCAAAGGTAGATGATACATATTTTCCAAATACCTTTATAGAGCAGATGGACAATCTCATTCATAACTAGGGATGGGATTTTTAGGTATAGCCAAAATCCCAAAATAGTTACCTCCTATTTAGGTTTTCAGCCCAAAATAGGTTTTTGGGCCTCCCAAAATAGGTAAATTTGCAATTTTTATTGCATTTTTGTGATGAAATTTTTGTCTAAAAATCGCCAAAATAGCTGAAAATAGGTAATTGAAACTCGAAAACTTGACTGACAATAGGGTTTTTGATTCGTGTGATACATATATTAATATATTTACAATTTACAGCGCTTTTCCGCTGCCAGCCAGCGGAGTGCGTTCGCATTTCTTTTTTGTATCGACGAGCAACTGGAGGAATTTGAACTGTTCAACGCGACCACTGGGGAAGTGCTGCAATTGCGCGCGGAGACGGACTCAGCATTCTTCCACCAACATTTGTCTAAAGGAGTCAACTACTATTTGCTGGTACGGCGTGTGGCAGATGCAAAGCAAAAAAACAAAGAGTTCGACGCGGATGATTATTTCTGGCCGCCATTTGGCCGATACATTATCAGATTGGATGTTAAAAAACAAGCAAGAGGATCCGCAGAGTGAAACGTTAAAATGTTGATAAACGCAAATTTTGAGAAGAATTGTTTGATTGTTCGAACTGTTGTTTTTGTTTCCCATTCACGAATTCGGGATCTAATAAGGAAAAGTGAAAACTGGCAAAACTTCCGTTTTCGATCTACCAAAAATTAAACAATGGGCAGCAAATAAAAATTCGAAATTTTATTCTGCTGGTAGCTGACTTTTTTCAGTTGGGGCCCATTTGTTGAGAAACTTGGGTCAACGACGTAACTTTGTATGCTTAAAGATCGGTTTGATGCACAGCACTGGCTCCATCCATTATCAAATAAAATTAATCTGCATAAAATTACTTTCTTCAAAAAACGATGAGCAATTTTTGAAAGTTTAGTGGCAATTTTACAAAACTAAACTAAATATAATTGAGTCTTTTTCGGGAATATCTCAAAAATACGCTCTATTCGACTACACCCATTGTTCTGCATGAGTCATCTATAGTTTTAATCACAGCCAAACAAAATTCACCATTTCACGAAAAATAAAACCGAGGCTTCTCGTCATCCAATATCAGTTCCTTTTCCTTTTCGCTGCCCTAGTGTTTGTGCTTCGCTAATTTAAATATATTTAATTGGCTTACATATATTCATTAAAAAGTTTGAATCGTTTGTGGGCAGTCAATTGAGTTTTTGAGTTCATTCCTCAAAACGTCAAAACAGAAAACACATGAAATTTAGAATTTACTGAATATTGGAAGTAATGATTACACAATTCGGTTACAAAAAATCCTCGCAGCGCGAAACAATTTTTTTGCACTTGGAAAGAATGTTTTTACCTTGCGAAATGCCCTTTTGATCTAATATAGCTTGAATGAACGATGAGCCATTGGTAAATAAAAATTGTGTATACACGTACATAAATAAAAATAACAAGCATTGTATTTTTTTTTCTTGTTCATAAAAAATTCATTTTTATATTTAAATTATTCTAATAAATTCAGCAACTCAAATTAAATAGTTGTCTGCAGATCGTTTCTCTCAATCATTCATTCATACATTGTGCGTATCAATAAAATTTCTGCCTTCTTCCCAATGTCGAACTCCTTGTATTTGCTGTTGTTTTTGGACAGGTCTCCGATGGGACGCCGAATCAAGTAGCTACAGTAGTGTTTTCCGTTCATGTAAAATTCGTGCACAAGTGTAAGGTGCTCGAGAGTGTGGTCATTGTACAAGGTGAATTCGGCCAACGAGGGCCCATCAGGTAAATCGGCCGCGACCGGTTGCCAAGCTCGTAGGGCAAACGGGTTCGCGTTGGTTGCGTCAGAAAATGCCTAGAAAGGAGAAGTTTCAATGATAAGTGATAACATATCGGCTTCAGAACTCTGGCGACTTTAAAATCTTGGCTGAGCCATGATCCGCAATTGCCGATCAAATGATCTGATTTGAATGGGATCGAACTGATCTGACTGAAAACTTAGTTGATCCGATTGATCTATATGTATTATTTGGGTCTATATGGTCTTTGGCTCCAGGCTCTCAGAGTGAGCTTGCTTTGACCTGACTTAAGCCTTATTTGCTCTTAATCTCCCTTATCCGCACATATACAATATTAGTATTAGGTCAGAAGAACCGGGCAAAGCATGCATACCGTTTTTATTTCGTCCAGCAACGGAGAGAGGTTGTTCAAATCCGTTACACAAAAGAGGCACTTTTTCGGTTGGCCGCCACTGTTTTTGTTGGGAGCTGTGAGCCAGCGGATGAATGCGCCGCAAAATTTGGGGAGGTCATTGAGGCTTGTCTGCAGCAGATCGATCCTCAGCTTGTTGTGAGCGCACAGCGCCGCACAGATGGGCTCCGCCAAAAACTGTTCGGCGTCCAGATGAGGCCAATCAACGCAGTTGGGCAGTGCGCTCATGACGCGGCGCAACTGGCCAATTGGAATGCCCGGGAATTTCCACACACACAATTTGGTGGGCCGGATCAGTGGGGCGATTAGACGAACAAAGTAGAACGGGTGCGCGTTCTTCAATTCCCCGTCAGCAATTTCGCACTTTATTTTATAGCGCTCAAATGGACACAAATTGGGCATCCAAACAATAGCTTAAATGTCATACCCGAGTGCTCAACTTCCCTGTCTCGATGCGAATGCTCATCTGGTTGGTCGAGAGCACAAACTCGTCCTCGGACTGGCGTTGCTCAATCTGTTATATTCGGACTTAGAGGGTGTGGCTAAATGACACCACTAATAATGGAGTTTCAGCTGGCATCAACCCAGTTAGTCACCACCCAGTTAACTGACTAACTGGGTCGGTGACTAACTGGGGGTCACTCCTTTACCAAAAACGGGCGAGACTCCGTTTTGGCTTAGAATACTGAAGCGACATGATATTGTGATCACCGATATTGACTGATCAGTGATCAACATCCAATTTTTGGCAAAAGTGAGCTCACGAATGTAGTTAATCATTTGCCTTTTGGTTTGTCTGGATAAAGCAACTTGCTTCGTTCGTTCTTTCTTAATGTCTAACAACTTTGACACGTCATAACTTTGTCCAGACTGTCCAGACTGGTCGGATCGGCCTAATTCTGGTACCATTCGACTCAGCTCGCCGAGACGTGTCGAATGAGCTATAATTTTCCATCAACTGCCAAGTTTTTGAGCTAAAATTAGCTACTGCCCAATTTTCCACTGCATTGCTCTGAGAATTGCGATCGCGAGTGTCCCCCAACTAGTCACCGCCCAACTAGTCACCACCCAACTAGACACCAACCCAACTAGTCACCATTGGTCAAAACTCTTACAAAAAACCACCTACGGCCAAAATACGCATGCTTAAGCATATGCTTATGTCTAAGCTCTAAGCCTAACGTGTGGCCGAGTGGGCTATTTTGGCAAGCCTAGGCAAGCTTATGCTTAAGCTTATGTCTTAGCCTAACGTGTAGCCGAGCGGGCTAATTTGGCTTAAAGCCTAGGATGCTTAAGGCTAGCTTATGCTTATGTCTAAGCCTAGCGCGTAGTATTAATATTATCAACAATTATGTCTTGCTATACATTTGCGATGAGAAAAAAATCAATGGTGACTAGTTGGGTTGGTGTATAGTTGGGTGGTGACTAGATGGGTTGATCCCGCGATCGCATCCCCATAAATCGACTGAATCAACAATATTTAATTTAAAAAAAATTCACAATAAATTGGCCAACCATTCTGCGGAATCTGGGCTCCAAATAGGTGTGGATGTTGGTGGAGGTCAGCAAAATGCGCTCCCATGTGTTCACAATGGGAATAGCGCCGCAAAACTCGCAAACCAATTCATTGCAGAGCCAAAGGGAACGGTGAGGCCGCTTAACTGGAAGAAGAGGATGGCCCTCCATTTCAGTGTGCATTTCTCTGTTTTCTAAAATGGGTTTTAACTAGATAAAATTTGAAATAAAATTGTGATCATTGATCAAAAATCTGGAAAATATTGAATAAAATGACACTTTCATATTTATTATTTATTTAACCATTGAAGGGTACATGAGAACATATCACTTATACAATGTGGTGGAGAGTGTATTGACTTCGATCAACACTATTAGCAATTCAAAAAAGACACATTTTTTATACTTTCCGTATCAGCTCTTGGAGCGCCAAAAGATCAGTGCCATTTTAGTGAAAATAAATTTCTGTGAACGGGTAGAATTTCAGGGAACCATTCTCGTTGTTGTCCAATTCGTTGCTGGGGGAACGACTCAATGTGTGGATGTGGAAATGCCCGTCCCCAATATTCTTGCGGCGCAGTTCGAGTTTTTCCCCAGTCAATTCATTGCACATAGTGATTTCATCCAATTGCTGGTGTAAATACAGACGAACAACAAATCGACTCTTGCTGGTTGCGCGGGGGAATTCCTTAAAAAGAATAAATACTATGAAAACCCAAGGTGTGCGCAAAATAAAGACCTTTTTCAGTTCGTCTAACAACATAGCTAGTCCATCATTAAGCCAGTTCTGTCCGAGAGAGAGGTACTTCTTCGATCGGGCATTGTTGTTGTTGGTGAGCCATTGGACCAATTTCGGCACACTGACTTGATTTAGTGTTCCATAAATGCGCAGTTTGTTGTATTTGTCCAATGCCTCAGCGATTGCTGCCAAATCGAAATGTTCAGAAAGAAGTGCAATTTGGCCGATGCAGCCGCTCAGAGCGTTCAGGAAGGGCATAGAATGTTCGATTGATCCTTTCGAATAACAGAAATCCAAATAAATAGGCTGGAACAGCGGTGCAATGAGATGCAAAAAGTAGTACAAATGGGCCCACTCGAATTGGGCATCAGTGTCGAAAATAGATATATAATTTCGGGGCTAGAAAATGTGAAAGATTAAAATTGGCCATTTCATTTATCACTTACATTATATTCATTCCAGGTCTCAATGCGAAACTTATTGGTTTCCAACTCAAACATTTTATCTGACTGCTTTTGATTGACCTATTTATCAAAAGCAAGAATTGGTGTCTTGTGCTCAAAAATCCACCACCACAATTTGTTTGCTTTCTTTATTTTGAACCACTCCATCAATCCACATTTTGATTATTTGCTTGGCGTCCAACTTTACTTTGAGGAAGGCGATTAAATCCCGAAAAATCAACTGCAAAAGTATTTTACATAAAAATACATAATTTTTAGATTTTTAAAAAACAAATGGCCAACCATTTTGCGGAATCTGGGCCCCAAATAGGTGTGGATGTTGGTGGAGGTCAGCAAAATGCGCTCCCATGTGTTCACAATGGGAATGGCGCTGCAAAACTCGCAAACCAATTCGTTGCAGAGCCAAAGGGAACGGCGAGGCCGCTTGACCAGGCGAGAATGGCTCTCCATTTCTGTGATTGATTCTCTGATAAATAGTATATGAATTTGAATCTGATAGGATCCAGCAGAATTCCAAAAATAAATACCAACAGTCTCAAATAGCAACAAATCGAACATGCGTTCAAAAAAAACGAAAAATGCGGATGGACTAGAATTGAGAAGTTGTGGGATGGATAGGATGAGCAAAATGGGATAAGATGAGCAAAATGATTGAATCAGCCGGAGGAAGAGAACGAGCAATTCCTTTGTCTCTTCAATATCTTTCTTGTACTCCATCTCATCTCTCATCTCACTTGTCCGAATCCAATCCTTCCCAGGCACTGTTTTGTTGAACATTCATTTCTTCTTACTCAATCTTTCTGCCTTAATCCTTGCTTGTGACCTCTTAACGATGAATGAATGAGAACGTGGTAGGTACAACGTAACGTACTCCTTTCTTGGTTGGCATTTTGTTTGCCCATTCGACGGACTGACTGGCCAAAAGCAAGATCTTTAGCTTAACCATTTTGCTGAATCGGGGCCCCAAATAGGTGTGCATGTTGGACGAGGGGATCCAGCAGAATTTCAAACAAATGAAATAAAAATAAAGACCAACAGTCTCAAATCTCAAATCGCATGCAAATTTGCAAGTACGTTTAGTATTAGGCTTGAATATTGGAATTTCTCGACACGCTCTGTGAACCAGTTCATTGCACATTCGGCCATTTTGAGTTGTCCACATTTTTCTAAAATTGGGAAAACTTTAACCGAACAAGAGGGGGGAGACTGGGGATTAAAAAGTGTGCCGATAGGATGGGAATCGGAGGTATTTGGGAGCATAAAACAAATAAACCAGTTTGCGTACAAGTAAATTTTAGAGTTCTACAAGTGTTGGGGATTGGGGTTGTTGGTCACTATACAGTCGTCATAAATTTTACAAATTCTTCAGTAGGTGAAACGTCTGGGCGCCGGTTGCACTTGCACAACGCCCATCTTTCTCTTCCGCAAACTGTCCCATCGCGGACTGCTGCTCCCGTTGCTACCGCCACGTTGAGCAGGTACCAGCGGTAGGTGAGCATCTCTTTGGGTGTGTGTCGCACAATCACCCAAACGGCCAGTGCGGACATCAGCGCACTCAGCACGCCCAGAGAGTGCATTGCGTTCGCGTAAACGTCGTTCACCGTCCCATCAAGGACGACGGAAATCATGTGGGCGCAAACGGCGGAATTGTTCTCGGACGAATTCATCGCTTCGATTCAAGTGTATATTATTAGTGTGCGGATCTTTTAATATCGGAAAAGATTAATTCACTACTAAAAGTGGTTGAAAAAGCTACCAAATTTGTGAGTCAATATTTGACGCTGAATAAGGTCGGGAAATTATCCCAGACATTTCGTACCTATAATTATAAATAAAAGGCAGACGTTTCGTACACCAGCGAAAAAATTTGTCGTTGCTTCTGAATTTGAGTTTGACCGAGTTACGACATGTCAAATTCAAGGCTAAGCTTGCCTTGGGGGTGTCGATTTTGGCCTCTGGTGAAAAGACGAATAAATCTTTAAATCTACTATTTGGGGGTATTCCATACTGGGGGTATTCTGTCAAGACACCCTAGTCTCGAATGTTCTATCACAGACAGCCAATTCGGGAAAAACGTGGATTCGATTCCCATCGCGCATAATGAGTGATTTTCTTCTTATTTTTGGCCAAACTTGGTCAAGATTGATTAAAACAATTCAATTCCATCTTAAGTGCCATTTTATGTCGCATCTAGAGCTCTACCCGATTGCCCCTCGGGGCTGTCTCGGCACGCCCAGAGTGTGCTCCAGGCAGAAGCGGAGGCTACTCGCGCCTACGAATTGTGCGACATCCAACACACATATCCGACCACAATTTTGGCCAGCCATCAGCCCATTTTGACATCGTCCGAGCAATCCAATTGCGGTGCAAGGACAAAGGCAACTCAAACCACCTACGCATTGAATTTGAAATTGAACCCTGCAGAGATAACGCAAATTTTTTTGCACTGATCAGTGATCACTCGAATGGCGGCACTTCGATCTTTTTCCTCTTTTTGCCACACAAATGACATTACATTTCCATCAAGTGGAGCTTAAGAACATTCATTTCTTGATCTCTTCTGCCTTAATCTTTGCCTTGACCTCTTGATGAATGAGAACGCAAATATTTCAGATTTCCGTGGTGATTGTTGAATGGCATTTGACAAGAAAAAAGCCATTACCTATTACTACTATATCATTTATTTAAATATTTATAGGGTTTGGATTGGGGAATTGTGTTGGTTTAAGAAGAATTCAATTTTATCTATTTAATTAAGCCATCAAATGCGTCGGCTCTGCAACGAATTGGTTTGGGAATTGTGCAAAGAAATTCCGATTGTGAAAACCTCGGAGCGAATTCTGCTAACTGCGCAAAACATGCACACCTATTTGGCACCCCGATTCCCCAAAATGGTTAGCCAAAATAATTTTCAAATTTGGAGATTTTTTAATGTGTTTGTTTATATCTAGTGGATTTATCGGGATGCGATCGCTTTCCTCAGAGCAAAATTGAATGCCAAGGAATATATCGAAATTTGGATCGATAGAATGAATCAAAATAACGAGAGCGAATTGGAAACCAATCATTTCACCATTCGAATTGAGAATCGATTTAGCTTTTGGGTAAAAGGAATAATAATTGAATTTAGGCTCATAATAATATCAACAGCCAACTCGCTTACTCCCAATTGCTCTACTGTTTGCGTCTAATTGCACCACTTGTCCGGCCAATTCATTTGGATTTCTACTTTTCGGATGGACCAATTGAGCTTTTTATGCGCTTCCTGGACGCACTCAGTGGCTGCATTGACTCAATTGCACTCTCTCCCGAACAATTCAATCCGGCATCAACCAATGGGGCATTGGCCAAATACAACAAGTTGGAAATCTACAGCTCACATTTCTCCTCTCTCTCCTTCAATGTACCGAAATTGGTCCATTGGCTCACCACATCAAACACCAATGGCCAATCGAAAAAGTATCTCAAGATTTGTGATTCCGGAATGATTGATGCAACACAATTTCTGGACGAAGTGAAAAAGGTAAATTGTACTTTCTGCATTGCTCATTAGTCATTACAAATACTATTTCGTTGAGGATTTCGCCCGCGCAACCAGCAAGCGTCGATTTGTTGTGCGTCTAATCTATGGCGCGTCGTTGGCCCAATTCACTGTGTGCAATGAATTGACCGGGGAAAGGCTCCAATTACGCAACACTGGTGTCGTCAAAAATGGGAAGTTCGTCCACGCATTGAATCGTTTCCCGAACAACGAAATGGATAACGCTAAGGTCAATTACCCGGAATTTGACCCTGACAGAATGACAAACGTGACTTTGTACTGAGCATTCATCACTTTTTTTGGAACGGAGTAATGGACCTCAAAAATCATACTTGGCCCTCTTGACTTGCAATATTGTTTTTGTTTGTTCGCGTCTTTTTTGGCAATGGGACTCGAACTTTGCTGAAATAAAAATCTTGCATTTAAAAAGGAATGTGATTCTCGGGTCAAAGCCACTCAGCAGGAGATAGGGCAAAATTCAGTGTTTGAGTCACATCACTTTTCGCTAAAGTGACAGTGACAGTGACATTTGGGAAATCGATGTCACCAAAGTCACGTCACAG
>VAHH01001069.1:0-15121 GCA_013357305.1 Radopholus similis | reverse complement strand
TATTCGTGCTCAGCTCGACGAGAGGAATCGAATGGTATATAAATTGGGCTATTTGGTGACATCCCCATAAACTACACTTTTTCCGCGAGTGGATTAATTCGCTACGAAAAATGGTTGAAAAAGCTGCCAAATTTTTACACCTACCAAAAGTGGTTGAAAAACTACTGAATATTTCTTAAACTCAATAGAACCCCCCCAGCACGCCAGCAGTAATTTTTCAACTATTTTAGTGAATTAAGGAATTAACCTTACCCCTTATCCGAAATAGGAAATATTTTACCTAATGCTCCAATCCTCCAAACGTCCAAACTCAAACTCCAATCCAAAAATCCAATACAAATATGTACATTATGCCAGAATATTTTCAAACAAATCACACCGAACAATTTCTTCAAAATTCACAAATCAGGCCATTTACAAGGTTACAATTACAAGTCCTTTTATTCGTTTTTCGTTTTGTTCTTTTATCCAGCCCTATTTGACACTTGCTATTGCTAATTGCTAGCAATTATTTCATTATTAATTATTGGTATACAACTTTTATAGTTTACCTCAAATTACTCAATCCATCATTACTTTCCGCAAACATGACATTGAAGAGTTTGCCCAAACAAATCAGCGGAATGAAACGACCGTGAGCTTACCTATTCGTTTACCAAGGATATTTAATCTTGACTTTAACGCATAACTTCAGTTCATTCGCATTTTCCTCCATCAACGAACGATGGCCAAAAATTCTGGCCGGTGTAGTTGACAAGTTGCACCAGTACCATTATAAGGCAGTGAAACAAATTGGCGAGGTTTTTATTAAAGAATCGATCTTATTAAATAACAACTAACTTTACTTTGAGAAAGCAGGTGAAGATGTGAATACCGTGATTTCGAAATTAAGCGGTAGAATTGTGCTCCGATAGTTATGTGGACTAAAAACTGACTTTAATTTCCAGAAATGCGTTACCGAATGATGACTGATAAACCGTTGTTGCCGATCGGTGCCGAATTTTCTGATGCGCCAATTTGGAACAATGAACTTGCATCAATGAAAGAGGTGTTCATTTGCTATTTTATCTTTTGCTGTAAATTTTCTGTTTTAGGGCGTGTCCTGGTACTCAGGTCCTTGGCTCTATGTTGAGTGCTACATGTATCGTTGGATTCGGCAATTTTTCCAACAGAGTACGTACTTGCGCGACTTTGACCCATTCAGCGAGGACAAAGAAAAAAGCTATCGCGATAGGTGAGTGGAACATAGGCACATGGAGTAAAAAGAAAAGAGAAAACATATCACGTTTAGTACGAAACATTTTTTGGCAATTGGGACAGAAGTGGTGAAAGAGTTTGACAAGACGTTGAGCAGAACCGAGCTCCGCGAGATGGTGCTCCGGTTGATTCAAGTAAAAATATATAAAACGTCCTCGCATTGGTTGCTGAACCTATTTTTGATTTGGTTTTTTAGATCTCACTCTGGGGTAATAAATGCGATCTCTCGCTGACCGGTGGCGACCCTCACTTCATGTCCGGCACGATCTTCCACGAGTTGGAAGAACTTAGACCCAACATTCTGGCTGATGACCTCGACAAGGCTTTGGACAAATATTTGATGCAGCAGCTGAAGCAGATCGACGTGATTCTCGACAACTCTGGCTTGGAATTGTTCATGGACCTGTGCCTGAGCGATTTCCTCATTTCCAAGGGATTGGTCGGGAAAGTGGTCTTTCACGGAAAGGTCAGTCAGTGAGTGAAAAATTAAATCTCCATCTCTGGTCGAAATACACTAGGAATACCCGTGGTTTGTATCGGACACGATGGAGAAGGATCTGCACTGGATCATCGAACAGTTGGGCAAAGAGAATGACGCCTATCTTTCGGAACTGGGAAAAAGATGGAGCAAATACCTGGAAAACGTAAATATTTTGTTCATTTTGAACAGAACATGAGTATATATGCCCGTTAACAGGGAACATTCGAATACAGGGCCCATCCATTTTGGACGCAATGTAAGTGGGAAAACGGGTGGCTTAGCGTTCTATTGCAAATTTAGGCTTCGGATACAGCAGGTGACCCGCCCACTTTTAAGGGCAAAACAACAGACAAACATTTTTGAAGGATGTGCGAAAAGGCGCCCGACCTGTACCAACAGCTCAGTTTGTCTTCTTTTCTCATTTTCAAGGGCGATCTCAACTACCGGAAATTGGTCGGCGATCGAGAGTGGCCCCACCAAACGCCCTTTTCCGTCAGTGATTTTAATACCCTGGAAAATGTTCAAATCGTTTTTTAGGAAGCCCTTTGCGGATTTGAACCAGCCCCGTTGATCACGTTGAGAACCCTGAAGGCGGAGACGGTAGCCGGACTTTCAGCCGGGGCGATCAGAAAGATTGCCGCCAAGTTCAAGGAGGATGATCTGACCTGGATGACGTCCAGTGACTACTCGGTAGCGCAACTTCACGAACCGAACAAAACAAATGAGCGCTAAGCGACCAACATCAATTATTTGTGCCATTGTGATAGTGCTTTTGATTCTTCGCGTTTAGTCAATCGAATTTGCAATCAATTTAGAGAACATGATTTACGTAAGTGATAATACAATGTACAGCATTGTTGCTGTGTGTAAAGCTGGGACTAGTAATAAATAAATATTATTTAATTGTTTGAATTAATAGTTTCGTTGGATTAGCGTGTTGTGCCTCGTTTCCTGTATTTGCCATAGATGTCGAGAAAGACCGCGCCAAACACGAGAATGAGGCCGGATCCGCCCTGAGAGGAGATTGGATGTGCGAAGTAGATGGAGGAGAGTATTATGGAGAAGATCTGGCGCATGGTCATCACGATGGACAAGACCACGGGGCCGAAGTATTGGATGGTCAGGTAGATGAACACCTACAGCGCCATCCATCATATTGGTTGGTTTGAATTCTTCACCTGTCCGAATGCGGAGCCCAGAGAGAGCAGCAAGCAGTCGGCGGAGATGGACTCGTGGGAGAGGAAAAACTGGAGAGAGGAGAACAGTGTCCACTGCTGCAGAAGCGTAACCAGACAGAGAAGGGCACTGAAGGCGTTCACCGCGAACATCATTTGGGAACAGGATATGCGGGGCGGCCGATCAAAGAGTTCTAAACAGCAAAACATCTCTCCAGTCTTCTAAGAGTCTGAATCTCACTTTTCTGCCAGTTGGGTGTGAAGGCGTCGCAAAACAAGTAGCCTGCCATGAGCATCAGTCCAGAGATTGTTTTGGATCTCTCGCTCAACCAGCAAATGGCAGAGTCGCAACTCATTTGCTCCCTCTCAGGAGTTTTGCCGGCTGAATGCGGAGATGCGAGAAAGAAGAGTGAGGCGCCAATCACCAGTGTAAAGTAGATTGCGTATTGGTCGATGGAATAGCGCTGCCGGCGAAGCAGTTTGCCCATCAGCATGGTCGGAATCACTTTCGACGCCTTGCACACTGTCTACTAGCGGTCAGTGAGAGTGGGTGGGGCAAAAGTTCTTCTACTTACCTGAACCGGAAACGAAACATACTTAAGCGCTTCGTACTGACACCAAGACGAGATCACATTCGAGAAGGAGGCGAATGAATGTAGATAAAGCGGCGGAATGTGCACAGGTTGACTAATCATTTTTTTAAATTGTCTGGCAAAAATAAACCTTTTGAACCACTTTTACCTTTTCCAGGTGACCATCAGATAAAGTCCGGAAAGCACTAGTGCTACCTTTAAAGATATAATAAACACGCAGAAATAATGCATGAAAAAGAAAGACCGACCACTCTGTTAGCCAGGACCAGGAATTGAGTGTCGCGGAACATGTCGAGTCGATCGCTGTTGTCCGCCCTAGGATAGCCTCGCGTCACAATACGTTCCTGGAATACGCCCATGCCAACCAGACAGATCTGTAACACACCCAATTTCACACTTTGGCGCCACTTCCAAAATGACCTGAATTCCGGAAAAATAAATGGAAAGGCGTATGCAATCGGTCGCGAATCGCCTTCTCTGCCGCTTCACTTGCTTTGTCACATTCAGGCCCTTTTTCCCTTCGTCCGAATAGTCAGTAGCCAAAAGGCCACACTCGGGACGACCGACGGCAAAAAGGCGGAGTAATGAGAATATTCGGTTCTGCCGGAATTGGTGATCGTTCTCTAATAAATGTGCAACAAACAGACCATTCGCAACAAAATATTTTCATTAATTAATCAATCTGTCCACCTTTCACGCGCCTCTGCACCCAACGGATAAGCAGGCAACCGAATAGAGCGACCAGCCCGTAGCCTGCAACCATTGAGCCCAGCCTGAGCACCCAATGGACATCATCCGCCGGAGCATCTGGAGATACGGAAGGGAGAGTGATGCTAGTCGAAGGAGAAGCATTGCGCGGAATCGCCATTTTGGCGATGATAATACTCTCCCCACTACGAAGAGGCACAATTATATATTTGCATTCAGTGCGGGGGGTAATCTCAAAATAACGAGTCGCGATAAAATCGTCAGCAAAATACATGTGAGGGAGCGAAACAAAACGCGCTTCTTTATCAAACCGACCAATGAAAATTCTCCATTTGAAGAATGATTAGCAGGATTATGAAATATAAAATGAGATTAAAACTATTAGCAATTATTGTTGATGGTGGACCATTTATTTGTTATGTGATTCCGTCAAGTCATCACGAATCCGCTTCAAATTCCAATTCTCCGTTTCCAGTGTTTTGAGCAGATCTCGCTAGACCAATTTAAAAAGGCATATTTCGTATGCCAAAGAGTGAGTTAGAATTTCTCACCGCTTCAGCCAACTTCTGTTCGCCGATTTCGACTTCGCTGCACGCTTGTTCCATTACGTAAGTGATATTGCCGTTTCCAAGGCGGTCTTGTTCGGAAATTTGAACCTCCTCCGGCTCATCCTGATTAATATGCTATAAATGGACAAATTGACATTGCATTTTCCGCTAATTCTCTCAACCCCGCTTCCGATGTTCTGCGGCTGTATGTTCTTCAGCAATTCCGTTTGTCCAGTTTCTTCCTGAATCTCTTCTCTTGCTGGGCAATTTTCCTTCCCATCGCTGCATTGGAAAGACGAATTCTTGCCTCCCGTTTGCCGATTTTTGCAGCTCATTTTCATAAAATCCTCCTCTTCTACCGCTCTTTCCGCTTCGCTTTCTTCTTCCTCTCCTTCGGTGCTATTGCTATCACCGAACAATGCGCCGTTCGGCTCACAGCCATAGTTCGTTGGAGGAATGAACGAGGGCGGCGGGCAAACGCGAGTGGTTTTTTTCCTGATATTGCATTTGTTTACTCCGTCTCCCGATTTCCAATTAGCATTCGATTCTGCGCCAATTTCGTCGCACTTTATTGGAGGCACGGCATAAAAGTCGGCGAAATCGTCGTCTGATTCATTTGGTTGCTCAATTTCTGAATCCTTCTGATAGAGAAATTTCTGTTTTTGCACAACATAGCTATTCCTAAAATGGAATAATTAAGAATAGTGCATTTATTAAATTTGTGCCTGATTTTTTGCAATGACTGGTGTGTCTTATAACTGAGCAGCAACTTTTTGTATCTATCGCGACCGGATGTATCCGCCTTGACGCCATATACTCTTTCGAGCATTCTCTGCTGTTTCGCATTTCTACAAATGCACTACATATTATTTCTGCTCAATTTGCTGACTTTTTCGCCCGTCCCAGCTCTCCATTCCACAGCCTTTCATTCAGATCCCGCGTGAACATGTCCAGTCTCGTTTTGTAGACCCGTTCGTTGTTTTCGTCCTGCGTAACCTCCATGAACGGGCTTAGCGCTTTCGACTCTAGCATCTTTTCGAATGACGTAAAACCTAATTTTGTCGCTGTTTCTTCACAATCGATCTGTTCATATTCCCTTTAAAATTTATTATTATTTTAAACTCTGTTTCTGCAATAAAACTCACAGAATAAGTGATTTGAGTTCATTCGCCAACTTGAAACCATGCAACTCTGTTGACAGCATGCGCTGAACTACCTTGCCGAAATCTTCCAATTTGTCGATGACCAGCATTATATATTTTCTAAAAATTTGGTAAAATAAGTAGGAAATTAAAATACCTATTAAGTATCTGTAAAAATCGCCTGCATTTTAAATAATTATTGAATTTTATATAGCTTTTGTTGAAAATTAAATTCTTTTATCACAATAATTTTGACTGTGAATGCAAATAAGAGGAATGGAAGTGAATAGTAGTGGTCAGTTTCTTCGCATCAACATGTCCCGCTCGAAGTGCTCTCCGGTCAGTTGACCGGGCAATCGCTCACAATTCGGATTGAACACCGAATACGCGGACAGTTCGCCTTCCTTGCGCACACCCAAGTTGAGCAGTAGAAGCAACAGCAACGAAATCACAAAATAGACGAAGCCGAACTCTGCATGTGCGGCGAGTAATTGACCTGGAGTAAAAAGAACCCTCCATGCCCAAAATGCGAGCCTACCAGCAATCCACACCGATCCGGTGGTGACCCAACATTGGAGTGGGCGCACAGCACAGAACTCACGCCATTTCCGCATGGGATACACGTCGAGCAAGTCCACCGCCAATATGTCCAGATAGCTCCCACTGGATGTGCTCTCGGCATGCTCTTGCTCATCATAGAAGGCAGTTGAAGCAGCCTTTAAAAGAAGCAAGTTTCACGTTCAGTTAATGAACTATTTTGTACATAAAAACAGCAATACCCCCAGTGATCTTTCGCTCTCCGTGAGTGGCTTCTTTCGCCTTCTGTATTCAAGCAATTGCTCTTGTACCTTGCGCATTGCTGTGTTAAACCATGATTATATACCTAAATGATAAAAGTGCAATGTGAATGTGTAGGAATTTCAAAATATTGTTTGGCTAAACAAACGGTAGCACAATGCAATCTAGTACTATCGATATGGATGTTTTTTAGAGAAAAAATGAAAAAAACGGAGGAGATCATCACTCATCACCAATTATAAGTGAGGACAATTTGATTTGGTGAGGCAATAGGCAAGACAGTCAAAAAAGAAAATGATAGTCATTAATCAACATGTATGTAAGTGTTTTTTGGTTAAAAGCTTAATTAAAGTAAAAGCTACACAAAAGGTGGTTGGAGGCTTTAAAATTACTGATGTCGTAGGTAATTAGATTTTTCTAAGACCGTGTTCTCTCCTCTTTTCCTTTCTTTTTGCTTTTCTCTTGCACGAACGCGAATAAAACCACTACTATAGTACTACATCATTTTTTCGTTTTTTTATATACCTACCACAGAAATTGTACGCAAAATCTAACTTGTCCGACATTATAAATGATAAGACCATAAGACAAAAGAGAATTGGACAAAAACATTTCTTCGATTTGAAATGGACAATTTGATTTGGCAGTTGAGCTCTCCTCTATCAGTTGGATTTAACCAAGAACGAAAGTCCTCGAACTGCTTCCGCTCGAACTACGCGTTTTGGCAATCATTTTCGAAATTGCGGCAGAACTCTGGAGAATCCAAATAATGTTCAAAAACTTTTGTTCCGTTTACATGGGCCAGGATTCGATTAGTTGCTTGCTCCAGCATTCGCTGGCGTTCACGTTCCTGGTTTTGGCGTATCGGCGATTTGTTGTAATTTCTGAAATGAAATAATTTGTTTCATTTATTGATGGACGCGCCTCTTCGAGGTAGTGCGCATTTGGTGCATGAACTCGTGGGGAAAGGCGGAAATTCGTGACGAATCTGCATGCAGAACTTGAATGGCGTCTTCGTCTAGTTCCCGTTTCCCTTTCAACAGGTCCGCAACCACCGCTCGCCGATTTGCTGCGACCGAAGCACGTGCCCGTGATGCCTCTCTGATGGCGTGACAACGGGCCTGGGAACGGCCGAACATCGCCTGCATACGCAGCATATGACTCTGAATGTAGAAAAGTGGAAAAATAAGAGTTTAGGCTTTAGTCAACAGACCAACGAGTTTGTGTCATGACTGTTCTCATCCAATGGCACAAAGTACCAAAGTGGATTTGCCGAAGCTGGCCGTTCGATCATTCTTTCGTTCTCTGGCTGTCTCTCCTCTGTGCGTTCTGTCGTCGTTTTTGGTCGTACAGACATTCGATTGTTTCGTTTTGACACTTCCTGTCTATTCGCAATATCTTTCATCGGTGTCTTTTGGATCACTTTCTTCCTCTTTGGAGATTTAGTCAAAGCAGTTTGTTGAAATTTTTGTGCCAGGTTTTGCACATCCATTGACAATTTAGAAGTGTCTTCTTTGCGCTTGTTCTGTTGTCGAGAACCAGTTGCCCCTTTATTATCCTCGACGATGATTTCCGCTTCGTCGCAAGAAGTGGTCAGTGGAGAAGAGAGTTCAACCACCCTGAAAATCGATTGTCCGTGAACGAAAATATTTTGGAATACTTTTTGAATTCGACGAGGGACTTATAGTTCTCCAACAGTTTATTGTAGGCATCGGCGACGAACTGCCGCTTTTCACGTTCTTTGCGTAATGCTCGACGAAGTAATTGGTTTTCACAGAGCAATGAGGCACAGCAAGTGGGTCCCGAAGAGGTAGGCAGTGGGGATGCTTTGACTCCAGTATTGCTTTGTTGACGTTGGACTGCTCCTCTTGGAGTTGATGCGCGGAATCCTTCCACGTTCTCTTCCTCGCTGGGCATAATGACGTTTGCCTCGCAGCTAGTACAAGACGCGTATACAGTTTTACATAATCAAAAATAAATTTAATTAAGCAAAAGACAAGCTATATAAAAAAATTCACATCCAATAACACAAAGAAATTTATTCGCTTTTTCTAAAGACCACAACCCAGTTGCCCTCGTCATATCTTAGTGATTCGATTGTGCACTGCTCGGCGAATTCTTCGACCAATCCGGCCAACTCGCCTCGAACAAAGAGATGATAATAGCGGAAACAGCAATCATGCTGCCCTGTTTCGTCTCGGTCCACTTCCGTTGTCGGAGACGACCAGGGGACGAGCATGTCTTGTTGAGTGAACACCTTCCCGTCGTGGATGCGTAACCGCTCTGTCCCACCAACAGTGCCGTTCTCTGTTGTCACTTCTAATTTATTTGCGCGCATTTTGGATGCATAAATTGAGGGAACTTGGCTCTCATCCGTCTGCTCAAAAGACCACGCTGTCACGCAAGCAAGTCCACCGGGGCGAAGCACCTGTGCAATAGTATTTGTTATGCTCAATGGAAACAAAACAATGAAATACCCTTATTATCTCGGCTATTGCCTTTTTTCGTCGCTCCCGTGTAGAAAAGTGGTGAATGACTGCGATGGAAATTGCAGCATCAAATAAGCCATCGCGAACTGGCAATTGGAGCGCATCGGCTTGGAAGAGGCTACACTCTGACTTCTTTTGACGAACCAATCGCAGAAGATTTCCACTGATGTCACAGCCAAACTTAAAGATAATGTGAATTGGTGCAGAACAAGATGGAAAAACCTTGACCAAAGCGTCCTCTCGCAAAAGATATTTTCCATTTCCACAGCCTGCGTCCAGCAGAGTGCTACCGGGAGCCAATGAATTCAGGAACTCGGCCACCAATTTCCAACTGGAGTACCTGGTTGCATCGAAATGCGCGGCAATCTGCTCATAGATCTGAACCATTTGCCCCAATCAAGGCATAGGCTTTTCAATTGCTACTTTGGCGACATATTCCCGTTCCAACTGGGCCCCCTGTTTTTCCGATATAGGCACTTCCATCCGCCCATTTCGGTCCCAATCACAAAATTCGATGAATTGGCACTGACACGGTGCTAGCCGAACTGTGCGGAAGGTAATTGATATTCTTCGCTGCCGTCGAAAAAGACGGCCATTCTCCAGATTTATATCAAATTTGCGACTCGGAATGCTGGAAATTGCGGCAATAATATGCAAGCGACGGGTCCCACTGTACGCGTGTTTGAAGCGGTAGCGCGCCCTCCCCGCAAGTACCATCAGGCTTCTCCGCGGCAAAAACATGTCTGTATTTCGCAACGTGTTCGCCGCGTCTCTGAACTCCATTACAACATCCGAGCCCAGACTCAGAGAGCAAATGTGTTCTTCGAACGCAGAATGGGTGTCCGTGTGCGGAGGAATGCCCTGTCCCGGTTCGTAGACGTTCACGGTGACTTGATCTGGCCGAACAAACCCTTCCCCGTCCTTCATTATCAGGCAAATTCGATCAATTAGCGCATCCACTGGCGCTGGGATTGGAGTGGTTCTCTCCAGAGCATTGTTCTCGTCATAATTAAACTTGTACCCGAAATGGAAGACCTTTCGATGTTTCAGTCGAGCTGAAGAGATTCTTTTCCAATTGTAATGTGGAGAACCCAATTTCAAAATAACTTACTGCTTTCTCCGTCACTGAGTTGCCTTTCCACAAGGGCAATCAATTCATTCTCCTGGACTTGGTTCACAATATCATCGACCAATTTGAAACCATCCAATTTCAAATTGCTCTTCGGTAAATTTCTCTCGGGCACTAAAAATAGGGCCTATTTATGCATAAGTTATTATGGAATTGCCTTTTTCCAAAAAGAGCAACGCGACTGGGGGATTCTGTTCCGGGAAGGTGTCCGGCCGTGTGTCATTGAGCCGTTTTTGCGTCTCTATAGCAATTTCGACTGCGGAGAACTGGACAATCGAGTAGGATTTGTTCGGGCAGACGAAAATGGTGCAGTCGGGATCGAATTGATGGAACAATTGCTCCAGGCATTCCACCTCAACTCCCATCAAAACGCTACTGCAGCTGACAAAGAGCACCTGAATGCAAAAATATGAACATTTTTGGGAATGTTCAGTGAACGCGCACGTTTGTCGGATGCTCGGCAGGATCGATTCCATCCCTGTGGAGCTGTCGCAAGATCCGATTGTTCCTTCTATCGCGCTTTTTCATTGGTTTTAAAGGCGAAAATAAAAATGAAATGAACCACTGTGGTTGTTATAATAACTATAAAATTGTATGGATTGTATTTTGTATAAGAGAATCGAAGATTACAAATTAACGAAATTAAGAGCAGATTTTGTTTTTATCATAAGGATTCGTTAAATTCACAATAAAGTGCCATCAAATAAATACGTGTTGTAAATAATTCGTCAAACAATTCGTGCAATTATCAAATATTTAAGCATCATCAGTAGCTGGCATACGCGAATTCGAACGGCTCATGCGGTTTTACAGCCTCCTCCTGCTTTGCCTCTTCTCCGCCCATTGTCCCGCCTGCAACCGCCAGCTCCACAAAGTTCTCCTCTCTATCAGGAATCGAGTCCTGGAGCATCACAATTCCCCCTGTTGTGGGACATTTTGAGCATTTGTGCCTGGAAACCCTTTTTACCGCGATTGACGTTTTTGACGGGTGTGTAGCGTCCAGAGTCAGGGGACATGGCAATTGCGCGCAACTGGAGGTGGACTACGCGGGCAGGGTTCACCAGGTTGTGAAACGATGGCTCTGGCACTTCTTGTCTGAGGCCAACCGTTTAATTAATATTGGCTTCATGCACTGGCAGACTCACTTTTCTTCGGGAGACTCCTCCGCTTTCTTCTCCTGTTGCTCCTCACTCTCCGCCCTTTGTCCATCGCCTGAAATTTCGCGTAGATTTTGACCAAATTCATTCCGAGCACCAGTTTCAGCTTTCTTTCCCGTCTGTCCCTTTTGCTTCTTGGTGATGGAGAGCACCGCCGTCTCCACTTTTTCGTGCTCCTCCTTCCGCTTTTCTTCAAGTGGGGGCGGATAATCGAACAGAGATTTCTTCGCATTGCAGCGGAACTCAATTTTTGGCATCTAGGTAATTTAGGCATGGAAAATGTAATGTCAAAGGAACCCGAAATTAGTCAACAACCCTCAAATCCTTGTTCAATCCGATCAGACAAGTTGGTTGGAAGGACAGCGATATGAAGTGGGAGAAGGCGTGCCAGTACCAGTTCTGGATGAACACGAACACACCGAGCACGGCCGACATGTTTGGCTGCCCGCTCCGGTTGTGCAGAGAGAGCGTCACATTGCGTCCGCCAGCATCCAGAATGCCGTGGGCGACAATTGCCCCGAACTGCAAGAAAATGGATGTCAAAAATTGGGCGCAAGTCCGATGCCTTGGTGATGGTGTCTTCACTCTTGTCCTTGATCATCTTTATCAGTGTCTTGCGGAACTCGGCCACATTCGGACAGTTCGACGTCGTTTGCTGGATGAGCACGAAGGAGAGTGCGATCAGCGCCCCCTGGCGGACGTAATTCTCTTTTGCTTGGACCAACGGTTCCAGGAGTGCAATGGCTTCCTGAATTCAGAAATTATCCGAATAAAGTTCGAAAACAAATCAAAAGTAGTCACTTTATAGCCCCTTCCGGCACATGAGATTCCGACTGCCAAGGCGGCGCCGTACCGCACGTGCCCGTCAAAATGGTCCTTCTGCATATCGATGTAGTCAAGGCAGTCCTGGGGTTCGCTAAATTCCGACACTTTTATTAATAGTTAGAAGTCGGTTCCTCAAAACCTGCTCAAAACAAAGCCAACGGCAATTACTGCAAATCGCTTCACATCCCCACTCGGGTCGGATGCCACTTTCTCCAGCAAACGCTGAATCACCGTCGGATTGCCCGTGCCCACGTAGGCCATTGCCATCTGGAAAAAGGAGTCTCAAACCCGGAAGCGAAAACATTTCCTAGTTTACCATGCAAACTGCCGTCTGGCGCAACATAACATCGGACTGTGAACTCTCCAATTTCCGGATCCAACTAAAATGTTTGGAATCGACCAATTTGTTTGTGAATTGGACTCACTCCTCCGCCTTTTCCATTGCCCCATACGCCAGCATGGCAATTCCTGTGCAGAGACCCCGTTTGATTTTGTCGTGGTCCGTATCTAGCAGATATTGGTGCATTTCATCAAAAGCCTGAAACATTAAATGAATCGAAATAGGTAATGCCGATTGCATGGAGCACCGATTCATTCATAGAGCCTGCCATAAGAAGACCCATTGAAGTGCCTGCCGCTTCGCCAGTGACAGCCTCGTTTTGGTAGAGCGCCTCCTTGAGGTGGTCGTAGACGTTCTGGTTCCGGGTTCCCAACGCTGCCAGGCCAAGACCGAGACAAGCGCCGTGTCGGACGGCGCTGGATGAAGCCTTGTTGAGTTGGTCGAGCAGGTACTGGATGACGGCATCGTTCCCGTGGTTTGCGTGGATGAGACCTGAAATCGCGAATACAAGTTGCCACTGCAAAAACTGCTTCCCTCACCATATGCGTAAAGCGACCCGCCTTCCTTGTATCCGAACTGGTCCTGGTCTCCCTTGGGCAAATACGGGTCAAGCAGCCTCTTGGCGTCCCGCTCATGTCCCTGAACGAGGAAAATATAAAATAGGAGTTAGATCACGGTCGACTTTGTGAATGCATCCGAGCGAAGCCACTGCGTTGAATTTGTTCCAGTTTGTCGCTTTGGAGACCCACTCTAAGTTGTCCCTACAGACAGGAGGGGATCATGGTTGTTCGGATTATAATGTTTGAACCTCAGGAAATCGTCACAGGTCGTGCCAATGTGCATTAGACCGTTCGCTATGATTGTCGCATTGCTTGTACATGCGCCACGAGAGGAATCCTTCATTTCGCGCAGAATGTGCATATCCGTGTGGTTGTTCTTGATCAAGAATTGCATGTGCAGACGAATAGTCTCTTCGCCACTGAGAATTCGCTGCAGTATGTCGTTACCCTCTTCCAAACTGGACTTGAGCAGTTGCAAGAATTCCTGGGGTGCATTCTCGTGAAGATCGAAAACAATTTGATATGCGAGCAATTTCTGTTTCTGATCCTTAAGAAAGAGTCGAAAAATGAACACGCCTTTTCACCAAAGACCAAACTTGTTTGACGAGGGTGTTCAAAATCTCTGCCATTTGTTTGGGACGGTCAAGCTTGATTAGGCACTGAAAAAAGGGACAAGTGTAAATTAATAGGCATTTACTCAATCGGCTGTTACCTGGCAAAGCGAAAGATAGTTAGAGCCCTCCAACTCCTTGCATATGAAAAGGAGCACCTCTTCTTTGAATCTGATGTCAAGTTGAATAGTCCAAAGCTTTTGGAGCAGGTCAGCAAGAAATGCAGACACTTCTGTTTTCTTGCAATTTTGAATCACATTCTTAATCACGTCAATTCGCTGGGTGTCAAGTGCCATTCCAATAACGAGAAATTGATTTCCTCGCTCAATCTCCTTGCAGAATATGCGGTCAACCAAGTTCTCAAGAGCCGGCATTGAGTCCGCTTTTCCACGACGTTGGCTAATGTATGTGTTCAATGCCTGTCTGATGATCATGTGCATGTACTGAAAAATAACAATCGTTTATTCCTCAAATTTGAACTCAAAATAAAATTTTTAGCAATACCGTCTCATCATGGCATTCGTAGTCGTTTTCCAGGGGGACTAGTTCGAACTCTTCTCCTGATGCCAGCGCATAGTCCAGGGCCTTTTCATAACTTCCCTTGCAGTAATGCACTTTAGAGGCTAGACGTGCCGCACTTGAATGTCCGACGAAAGACAAATTGTTTGCTAATGATTCAATCTTGCTAACATGTTTGAACATCTCAAACCAGGTCGCCGTAATTGCTTGCCAATCGTCTACGAAGGCTTCAACGATGAATTGCTTTTCGAAGTCGGTTACAAAGTCGTTTGAAAGCTTCTCCATAAAGCCGCTGATACTCAGATGTTGGGCAGTCCCAGAGTTAATCTGGGCTTTCCAGAGTGGGATGAGAAGACGAGAACTCATTCCGACAAAAGTTGTTGATGTTTGCTTGTTCTGATCTGTAAATGAACAAATTTCCAGAGATGAAACTGATGAAAAGAAGTCAGGCGAAGCATATTTTCGAGGCCTGGGTCTATTTTTTTAATATTATCACTTATCAGATTTGCGTTTTTACGCCCAAAAATTACCCCCAGAAACAAATCTTCAGAATTTTAGAACCAGAACCCCTGTCGGAACCCAATTCTGAAATATTTTACATTGTAAGCTTTTTCTAAAGCATTGGATTTTCAATTTTCATCATTTTTTAAAATTAAAAACATAATGCCAACTAATGTGATTATTTCAAAATGCTTACAAAAATCAAAAAGGACGTCAATTTTTTCTGCCAACAAAAACAATTTTTTTTGCCAACAAAAAACAATTTTTTGCTAAAACTTCCATTTAGAA
>VAHH01001068.1:0-15124 GCA_013357305.1 Radopholus similis | reverse complement strand
TTTTGCAGGAAGATCGTTTCGAAAATATTTTACAAACGACTATACATATTTCTATATTTTTCCCATCCTGTGAAATGGAGTATAAGTTCAGTCATTACATAAATGTAAATGTGCAAAAATCAATGGAACATTGTAAACTGCGATTTATCAATTGTCAAATAGAAACTGAAAGCAAAAATTGAAACATCTTTCCGCTTTTACATAAGATGAATGAGAGATGTTTTTCGATTTGTCAACAAAATCAATCCAATGCCCCCTTCTCGGTTTAGTTGGGAGGCGGAGGTGCTTAAAAATACATAATATGTGTTTTCATACATACATATTAGTCTGAAACTCTACCGCTTAGTGGGGGAGGCGGCGGCGGCTGTGGAGTAGCGATTGGAGTTGGCGGCTGTGGCGGGGGCGGTGGAGGAGGAGGAATGCTTTGTCTGGAAGGGCAGAAGAGAACAGATGCAAATCAATTAGAATAATGGAGTAGGTGCAATAACCAAACCCGTGTACCTGGACATTGGCGGGGGCGGAGGAGGGAACATCGGCTGGTGTCCTCCCATTCCCATTGGCGGCGGTCGCATTGGCGGGAATGCCTGTTGCATCTGCATTTGGTGCTGGTGGGCCATCTGCTGCAGGTGCGGCGGCAAGGGCAGGCCCATGCCCGGGTGCGGGATGAATCTGGGAGAGTGGACGACGCAATTGGGGCCAAAATTCATTTCGACCTACCCCATCGCCATTCCGGCGGGTGCGATTCCCGCCCCCGGTGGAGGCGGAAGAATCATGCCGTGAGGAGGAAATCCAGACATCGGCGGAGCCGGTGGAAGAGGCATCGGCGGCATACTGCCCGACGCGGGTGGAGGAATGGGCATTGGACTTCAGACGGATAATCAGCGAGAACGGGTTTCCTGGCCTACCGAAGTCCCGGAATGTCGGAGAAGATCTGATGGGGCCGGTCCTGTGGAAACAGTGGATTCTGCGCGGCCAACAAACGTTCCGCCGTGGTGCCGTGCCGTTCCCCCTTTGTGTCCCGTTTGAAGGCGTAGGAGCATGTGATCGGCCGGTTGCACAGAAATTGGCCGTTCATCGCCTCAAGTGCTGAAAATGGGCAAATGATTCATTTGGCAATTTGGGTCGCGTGCCTGCATCTGACGCCTCGAAAGATGCGAAGTTGATAAATGCGAAGCCCTTGCTGCTCCCCGTCTCCACATCTCGCATGATTTTCGGCGGCTAAATCCAGTCAATGAGATACAAAAATATGGCCAAACGTCGAACCTGCAAAATCACTCCAAATGCACTGAAAGTGTCGAAGAGCAGTTTCTCGTCCACTTCTGGGTCCAGATTGCCCACGAACAAATTTGCTCCGACGTCCATATTCTTTTCATTCGCACTCGCCTTGTTCACTGAAGTGAGAATTCGCTCGAAGAAACACTTTCGGACTCAAAAACCTTTGATCGGTTTCCCGAACAGCTTGATCATGTTCATGATTTTGATCGCGTAATCTGCATCCTCTTCGCTCATAAACTCGATGAATCCAAAGCTAAAAATTCCCACGCCTGGAGACATTTATTTCCCTTTTGCGGGTCACCTCTGGTGAGCGCCCGTTATCCGATCTTTTGGCATGTTCACACTGGTCACGGGACCGGCATTGACGAACAGCTCCCACAAAACTGGAACAAAAATAGCGGCTTACGCGGGGGAATCGCAACTCACTCGCTTCCGTCACCTTCTCATCCAAACCGCCGACGTAAATCGTTGCGTCTGTAATGAAGGCCAAATTGGAATAATGCCCAAATGCCCCGCCCAACGAAACCTTGGTTTCGTTCCAAAACCAGAGCAGACATTTTCTGAAATCTTCACAAACGCCGTTTTAAACTGAAAGTTCAAAAAGTTGAGACATTATTGATAATACATAGATAAATCACTGGCATGTGAAAACAATAAATTTAAACGCTACTTCTTTAACGAATTATTCATGATCGGATGAATAAATTGCGAAAAAATCAAAAACAATTCGATTGTAAAGTTGCCTCTCCCTGCTTATCGGTGTGCAGTCGCTTCAAAATGTGGATGGTAATTGGCGAATCGGCGCCGGCAAATACCCGCGCCATGTTCCTCGTACTCTGTCCGACTGACAAATTTGGCGGCAAACCCCTTACAGCTCTCGCCGTTGGAGGACACCACCTCCCGGGCACATTCCCACGCGTGCACAACGGGATTGCGGGGCAGTGACACGCCCAGACCGGTGATGATCTCATCGACCATTGGACGCAAATCTGACTCTCTGGAGGCACACAAGTCAGAACTCATTTGTTACACGCAAAACTCGCATTCGTTCGCGGTAACCAGGAAAACATGAATTGCCGCCAATCAAAACAATGTTGCGCGCCATAAGCATCTGCATTTCTGAAAACCACACCACTTTTAGCGGTTCTAAGCACGAAATATGCTAACCTAGGGGCATCCGCTTCAGCGCGACGGAAATTGCCTCGACGATGCCCATTTGCTCGATCTCCACGTCGCTGGGGTGGAAGAGCAGTTCGGGCAGCGAAAACCTCTCCACACCCAGCACAAGCCCTTGCTGGTCGTACTCTTTCCGCTGTCCCGGGTTCTGATATCATTTGTAAAATGAACGACTCCTTAAATAGGTATTGATAATCGACCTTCAAATGTGTATCTTTCGGATCCTGAAAAATTGAAATTGGTGTGTGCTCGTTAAATGTTAGCTTTTACCGCCGTTATTCCAGCTCTTGGTCTAACCTCCCCACGCATATTGTGCAAGAAATCTGGCAAAATGTAGTCCACTTTCTTAGAACTACAGGAAAATGAGCGGCAAATGAATCTGCATTCTTCTGTGCATTTAGTAGTTTTACCGCCAATCGTTTAAATCGCGTTGGAAATTTGTGGACACATAGCAGCTATCCTCTTTGCACTAAAACTTGTTTGGTGGGGGTCAATTAACCAAAGTGCAAGACCAACACAGTTCACAATGTACGTTTCGTCCATCACATTCAATTGTCGATATGAAATCCAATCTTTGAGCTGGTTGGTCAAAGTCTTTCCACCGACATCGATTCTGGAAAGGATTTGTGAGAAATCAGTATCCAACCAATCCATGGACCTGATCACTCCACCGCGTACAATTTGGCCTTGTACAAATGGAACGATATGTGTGAAAGAGTGGCTGATTGGGAAGGGCTATGCGGCGTTTGATTTTCCGCGACAAACCCAGAGTCCACCACAAGGCAGCACGGGTTGTCAGCGGTGCAATGGGATGCAGCCGTGCAAGAGGAAGCTGAAATAGGCGATTAAACTCAAATGGCGATGGGCCAAACCTGAGGTCTTCAGCAGGGAGTGAAAACGAAAGTTTTCGAATATGATCTCTTCAGTGTTGTCTACGAAGGCCCTTCGTCGTAAAATTTACAATTGAAAAGTGCGCGGTCCGTCCCTTACCTGGCCACTTCATTTGGATCGGTCAGGACCAATTTGCTTTCCTGAAAATCCACGTTTAGACGCTCTGTGCCGAAAACGCGATTCCAGATTTGGAGTTGTGTGTCCCAGTTGACTGAATCATGTATTAGTCTTGTTTATCAAATAATAATAATAATAATAATAATAATAATAATAATAATAATACCTAACCTGGATACCCCTTTTCGAAAGGGAGCACAAAAAACAGTGCTGATCGATCGGTGCAGTCGTCCAACTCATCCGCTACGTAGACCCTCTTCCTATCGCTCTTCGACTTAAACACGGCATTTGGGAATATCCTTGATACGCATACACATTCTACACAGGCTTTTAATTAAAATGACCTCGGATTTGTTTCTCGTGCAAAGCCAGCTTTTATGCTGTACGCGCCGTTGTCCAATATGAGTGTTTGTGTCATTTTATAAAAATCTGCAATTAATTTTGGACATGTTTATCAGAGGTAAGAATCAATTTGATCTTTCAATAAATGACTACGCAAAACCACCAAATGCAACAACGTCTATTTTAATAGAGACAACAATAAGCAATCAGAATATAAATAAATTAGATGCCCATAAATCGTATAAAACTCGCTTGCTTCATCTTCTTTGATGGACTTGGCACTGGACGTCCTCTAGCGAGAGGTGTTTTTATTTTCTTTACAGCACTACTAGTCACACCATTGTCCTCTGCATCATTAATGCCATCTTCTAATTCTGAGCTCTGTAGAGCCCTTTTCCTCTTCGTTTCACGCTCATTTGCATCTTCCGCCTCTTTATCAATATGTCTAAAAAAGCGTTTTTAATGAACCGCCGCATTCTGCTTACCCAATTTTGGAAACTTTGAACTTGAGCACTAATTCATGGTTTCTAGTTCCCGAAAATTCGTTCCACTCGAGCAGTTTGTCCTCAATTTTTGGCCAATCAGGGTCATTCTCCTTCGCGATTGGGCAACGGCGCAAGAACCAGCAATCCCTCGAAGTCTGTCCAGAGGGGATCACCCGTTTGTAGCAAGCCAACAGCTCGCTTGTGGAAGATTTCTCGAGACGATATTCTTTGCAAATGATTGGTTTGCTGAAATCTTCGATGAGCAAAATCAAAAATTGGGCACATTGCGTGGCTGTGTGGAATGCCTAATAAAGAAATAAGTCTAAATACCAAAATAGACTACAGCAGCACACCTCTCTAATGAACCTATCAAAGTCATGGCACCTTTTGCCATCGGCGCTGATAACCATCAATTTCGGAGATTGATCCTCCAGCGTATTGTTAAGCCAACTATAATTTTGAATTTTAATCCCAATCAAGATTTTTTAATGATTTACTTGTTGAGCACCACCATATTAGTTGGTGATTGACGATTGCCGATATTAACAGCCAACATTCGGGATTCATTCAACAAACGAGGATGCTGTTCACTAAGCATCTGCAAATTGGTCAATTTGGCAGTCAGGGAGTTGACACGTCCACAAAGCAACAGTGTGTGCTTCATGGCAACCAAAGAATTAATGTTGTGGAGCCCAGCATTGAAGTCCAGAACTATGTTCACATCGGGGAACAGCGGTAGGAAATGGCGCAAAAATTCGATAACTCGGTGGTCCAAGTAGCTGAAAGTGTTAAAATCTCATATTTATTATCTCACAAAGTGCTTAACTCACGAGAATTGAATATACTTGAACCCGATAATGTTACTCGGGATTGGACATTGTGGCAGTTCGCTTTGCTCGCCATACAATTCGTTTGTGCCATGAAGGATCACAGCGATCGGTCGGCCAAAAAAATCCAATTTATTGTTTTGACAGTTCTTTGATTTCCTGCTGATACGGATTGGAGGTATTTTTCGCCTTCCGAAAATAGGGTTGTGCAACAGATTCATAGAAAACGTGCTCAATTGATAGTTGACGTAGCTGCAGACCTCTATTAGATGTTTGCGCGACATCCAACCCAGTATTTTTTCCCATGTCTCTCCGGGTAGATAACTGAAAAAATGAAAATTGTGAACTTTATACATAAGTTCTGTTAGCAAGCACAATCAACTCCATACCCTACTTATACTTACATTGTCTTGTGTTGCTTTTCCTGGACTATTGAGTCCATCCTCAAGGATAGCTTTTCACCAAAATACTTAATAATACTAATTAATAACGTAGGTTTAGAACGTAGTAGAGCTTTAACTTTTAAAACTTAAAAGACCTAGTTAGGTACGGATCGGGCCACTTCGGCGCCAGATTTTTTATCTCTCGAGCCGAGGCATTTCAAACAACGATCTTGGTACCATTTGATAGCTAATACTTAGAGCTATCTGATAAAAAAGATGTGGACTCGATTGATCAAGCCATTCCAAAGTTATGGCCAAAAAACTTACCAAATTTGACCAAAAAATGGCCAAGTTCATTCAAAAAATCATAGCTCAACAATGGATCAACCAAATTGAATCAACTCTTTTGCGCATAAATAGTCCACATTCTTGGCTGTCGAATGAGCCCATGATCATTGCCTAATTCTCAGTGATCACCGAGATATGCCCACAAATGTTTCGCTGGCGCCGAGATGGCGGCGCCGAAATGACCCCTACCCAGCTAGCTAGTAGCTAGGTATGTTAGTTAAATTTTCAAATATTTTAGATATGTCGTTTCGTATTAAAAAGCCTGGGCCGGGCCGTATGGCGCAAAATTAAAGTAATAGACTAATAAGTAGATATCTAAATACATTATTATTTTGATTTTTTACTTTTTTACAACTAGAATTTTAATTGTGTTATCACTTATCATTATCACTTTTTAGTTTTTTACATCGCTGAATAAATAAATATGACCAACGAACATCAGCCGAATTTTATTATTCCTCAATCAACAACCACCGTTCCGGTAATTTTAACCTTTATTGAGTATTTTTACTGTATTACACTATTCTTACTTCATTACCTTTTAGAAAACGTTGAAACCTAATCCATTCAATCGTATGCTATACAAAATAGCACCAGAACCCAATATTGTCGGCCAATTTACACTAATTGGGGCGTACATGATGCTGATGACTTGGATCGGTCGAAGAATTCGATGAATTGCGTTTTTACGCTGGCATTGAGAAATGAAAAAGTGTTAGATCATTGGTGAACTACATCTTGTAAAAACTAAATAAATAGATAAAATTTGACATGATTTTTCCCGGCAAATTTAAACACGATTAAATTAAACCAAATAATATCTAAAAAACAGCGTACAATTACCCCTTATGGTACATCCAATTTTATAGTTGCTTCAAAAATTTAAAATTTTAGATGTCCTTCTACCTCTCAGTACCTCCAACCGACTATGGGATTTTTCAATTTCAAGCAAGGGCCTATGGTGGTTTTGGATACAGAGAGAATACACTTGAGAAACCGAGTACCAGCGGTGAACCCATTTCTGCCGATCCTACTCAGCGTTTCCTCACGGAACACAAGTATTAATGAATAAATTTCAAATTGATAACATATTTGAACTTTGTGTTTTTCAGTCTTTCCTTATTCTGGCGACGTCCCAACCTCCAACCATATCCAACGGCCTTCCCAGTCCCACTGCTCCATACTGCAGATGATTACAAATTAGGTGCTCGAAATAGACCGCCCGGCAACATTCGCATAGATTGTGCGCCAATCCGCTATCGGAACAGGAATTTGCTTGCCGGAGAACTAGTCAAAGTAAAAACTAAATAAATATAGACTTTCTCGTCTCGCTAGTGCTAATTCATATCAGTACAGGGAACAGATGATCGAATGCGTTTGTGGGCTGTCAATGATTCTTCCGATCATCGAAAGTTATTGTGTTACGAACTGGAATTGGATGATCCATATTCCTGCAACCGAGATAAATTGCTAAGTGTTATACGGACTATGGGCAAACCCACAATTCAACAAACGCTCCCTTACGGTGCGCTCCAGCTTAGGGCGATGACAACTGAACATCTTGAAGGAAAGGTGTTTGTGCGTTCTAATCGATCTTTGGAGCTGGCCGACACAATTCAGGTTTATAAGCCAACGTGGATAGTTTGTTCGAGCCGGGTCATTTCTAGTCAACAATTTCGCCAATCTTTCGCAACCAAGTAAATTCATTCATCCAAATTCCCTATATTGATGAGGAGATAGCAATTGTCGACGCACAGGGATTGCTGTTCTGCGGTACAGTTGAAAATCCAAGTACATTCACGCGCATTAAACTCTCCACACCACTCAGAGTAAATCCATTCTCATCGAATTTATATTTTGGTATTAAAAAAAGCAATTTCAGGAAATTTGCTCGACAGACTGTCCAAAAGTTTTGCTTACACTTATTGCGAAAGAACTGCGGCAACTAGATTTGCGAGAGCCGCAAGTTACAGGCCAGCTTCTTCTTTCGCCGTCGCCTGTGGAACAGATCCAAGGATACATTTCGGAACATTGTTACACTCGGTTAAACGAGAGGGAAGAATATTGGCATTTAAATTCGCTGGACATACAACTGGAAACCGTGTTGATGACCAGTTCGCGGGAGCACGTCCTCATCGACAGGCGAATGCCCGGCTTACCTTTGCTTAGGATGCCGCACGCTGAATGGGACGGAGCTGACTATTGTGTGACGGTTAGGCGCACACATTGGTTCTGTCGAAATTCTCAAATCTGCTTAGACGCCCTCTTTAACCGATCCGGAAACGGGCGGCCGCGTATTCTCCATGTACTCTCTCACCCAAATTCGAAAGCCAGGTGAATTTTTGTCTCTACATCCAGCTCTCCACCTTGCATGCACAATTTTTAGCCTTCTCCCATTGGGCGGTGATGTATCATCCGCGCGAAGGCCTTTGGTCCTCCCTTGGCCCCAAACATGAATTGTGTTCGCCCAGAAAAGCCATTTCACAATTTGTGCAGTTGCACGTCAACATGCCGGAAATCGCGACCGTAGAAAACAGCTTGCCCAGATGGACCCGTGCCTTCCACTACCAAACACTGGACCAGGTGAAACATTCCACCAATAGTGCAAAATAAATAAATTCTTTGGTTATCTAAGCACCTTCCAATTTCCAAATGTCGAGCTTTGCTGTTCCGCCAAATGGAAGGCGGTGAACTTTGGTACGAAAACGTATTCTTCGATCCATTGTATAAGCTGAAACAAGATGCTGAGGACGTTTTTGATGTGGGAATGAAGCATCAATAACGGCTACTACAACACTATTTTTAGTGCGATAGCGTGGATCACTCAATGCCACCATTGGATGAGCTCGCATTGAAGAAGCAATCACTGGAGCAAATTTCTAGCTACCAGCAAGAACGCGCGACAATGGAACAACACGGTGTCGGGCACTCTTTCTTTTGGGGAGTCGAAAAGAAATTGCTGGCCCGCAATGCAAAATACCTTAAAGTGAGGGCGAAATTAACTCTTTCTTCACAACATTTCATCCCTTTTGAGATCCTGGATGCATCAGAAGATCGATTAGTTCATACAGCAGGGGCTGAAATAGCCGACTTGTTGGAGCTCAACACTGCCTACGTTCACAACGATGTCGACCTTGAGCCTTTTGCGCACACTCACCATCTCTCTCCAGCTCCCCTGGTCGATCTGAGAGGAGAGATTGACCAACTTGAACTTGAACGATGGAAAAATCCCAAACGAAACTTGGTCATCTAAGCCAAACTAGCATTAATAATGACTTTTTTAGCTTTCCTCTTGTATATTGAATGTGTGGCAAAAAACGTCAAGACAGTGTCAGGCGGGCAAAGAGCGGCGACTTCAGAAGGAGCTGGGCCTGATGGATATCAGCGGGGAGATGACCGCAAATGCGGAGGAAATTGGAAAAACAAAAAAGCCGTCAAATAAGCGGAAGAGGAAATCGACGATGGAAATGGAGGATGAATTTGAAGGACACGCGCGTGGAACGAAGGAGGATGCTATGGATGAAGAAGAAGAAGGAGAAAACAGCGAAAGCGGAGAAGAAGGCGAGAGGCGGCCGAAAAGGGAATTAAAGAAGGATTGTGAAGATTTTGAGGAGCTAGAAATGGACCATGGTCAGTCGTCTTTGGAGAAGGCGGGAAGCAATGCAAAGCTTGTATTAGAAGGACAGAAGCAATACAAAGAGGCCGACGATGAGTATGACTTCGATGTGGAGCTAGATTAGGCTGAAACACTTTTCTGCCATATTTTTGAATTTTTACTACATTTTTGGGTAATTTTGATCTCCAGACGCGTATTTCACTTATCTTCCGTTCGAAAATACTATTTGAATTTTAATATTGGTAGAAATACCACTATACCACTTATGTTTACAAAGATATTTCAATTGTTCGAGTTTGAGGTTTTCACGTTGCAAGCCGAAATGAAGCAAAACTTGAAACGAAAAAAAGGCAAATTTGATGGAGCTCTACAAGGAGGCAAGGCTAAAAACAAATCGGATGCTCCCCATCAACTACTTGTGAAGTTCGACGAGACATCTGGGAAGTGGTTAGAATTCTTGTGATTGCGATAAGTTTGCTTATGCTTCTCTCAGGTTCGAAAACCAAATTGACGAAACTCGACCGGCTGAGTCCAAGCCGGATGGCGAAGTGCTTAGAAATGTGCAAAGTCGTGCCGAAGAACTTCTGAACAGGGAAACAACAAATTTTGCACAAAGTTTTATTAGAAGTCAGCAGACGGAATCAAATGCCATTCGTGTCAGGGTATCGCTCGCGCAACAGAAGCGATGCAGATTGGCTAGAAACAGTGGCGCACAAAGGAACTTTTGCGGACCGTTTGTCCGCACTCCAGCTGCGAGTGCGCCGCTCCCCCGTTCATGCACTCAAACAGCTGCGCGAATTTGTGGAGCTAGTCACCCGCAAGGCAGACAAAATTCGCCAATCGTACTCCATTACAAGTGATTGCTCGCATTTTATGAAATTCTGGTATATTTTGTAGAGGCACTAAAGGAGTTATTTCTGTCCGAATTGTTGCCGCCAAACAGGAAATTGATTCCCTTCTCACAAGTATATGGCCACATTTTAATCACCTTTACTGTATTGCATGCACTTGTAGAGGCCATTCGAAAAGTGGGCAGATGAAGATTGTGCAGAAGCTCAGAAGAGGCTGATTCTGTGGTATTTCGAGGGGACGATGAAACAATGCTATCTCCTTTTTGTCGAGGGGCTGAAGGTCTGCGATGAAAGCGCAGACCTTGATTTCCGTATTTGGTTCAGGCCCTGTCCAGTAGTGCAGTGGAGGGAGTTGCGATTGCCGCATGCGCAGAAATGGCAGAGCTGCTGGCGGCACGGCCAGAACAGGAACAGAACTTGCTGTCCACATTGGTCAACCGACTCGGCCATCCTCAGCATCGAGTGCCAAGAATGGAAATACTCTCGTAACTACGCCGCTATTTTCTTTAGATCGGTTCGAAAGTGGCTAATTTGATTGAGCGGCACATTTTTTCTGAACACCCCAACATGCGTCCAATCGTCGCAAAAGAGCTGGAAGGACTTCTGTTCAGGTAAATGGTATGATTTCTTTTTTAGGCGCTTCCTGTTAATTTAGAAAGAATATTTCTCCCCGCGCGCAGCATTACGCCTTGCATCTGATGAGTCGGATGGAGTTGAATGCGGGCGAGGACGAGCTGGCACTCCAGCTGATCCAGACCTATTTGAGGCTCTTCAGAATCCTGGTCAACAAAGGGATCGCCAGCAATTCCTTCCTTTGTGCCTTTCAGGTCGTCAAAGATGCCCTAGAGGAGCACCAAAAACTGGTGCCGTTGATTGTGACTGGGCTGAATCGGGCGTTTCCCTACGCAGGGGGTCGAACCTCGGAACTGATGGACGATGTGGAGAGTTTCTACACCATCGTGCAGACAGCCAAGTTCTCGGTGGCGTTGAGTGTGCTGCGTCTCCTTTTCCAGATACACTCCACAAGGCGAGGGCAGAAAGTAATATCATAGAGATACCCATTTCTGCATGTTTTAGCGATGGTTTGTCCGACCGATTCTACAATGCGTTCTATCGGCGCCTGCTCAATGTGCAGCCCAGCAGCCATGACTCGAAGTTTTTCACACTCACTCGACAAATCCTCGTTCACGATTTGGTGGAGGCTCGTGTCCAGGCGATGCTTAAGCGCCTTTTCCAGGCAAATTAATAAAAGCGAGGGGATTAATTGTCCCCCAAAATGAGATGAATCCCCCCCAAATTGTGGGGGAGAACACAAAATTTGGGGGGGGGGGGATTCATCTCATTTTGGGGGGGAATTAATCTTATCCGTTAATAAAATGGTCATGTTTCAATTCCGTCCTTCAGGTCGCACTTTCAGCAACATCGGCCTTTGCCGCACAGACACTTCTCACAGTGAATGAAGTGGTAAAGGAGAGGCCCAGCATTCTGAGGGTGGATCTGGCCTGGCTAGAGGGCTCAAAAGGCAACAAGGTGTAATTATTGTAATATTGTGATTTTGTGATCTACATTTTATAAAATTTGAGGAACACAGACAAACGACAACTTTGGTCAACAGTTTCTCGAAGGAAACGGAAAAAAATACAAAACTGCAATGGTTTGAAGAGAACTGCGACGATGAAGAGGAAGAGAGATATGAAGATGTGGATGAAGACAGGAAATGTGTCAAAATGAATGACAAAAGGGGGTGGATTCACCATACAGTAGTGAATAATGTGCCGAAAAGGCGCGCTAAAGGTACAAGTTTGATTTTTGTAAATGTGTTTAAGTGTCGAATAGGGAAACTTGCGGATGATGAGACGACAGTTGACCGGAAACTGGAGAAGACGACACCAAGCAAGGGGAGACACAGCTATGATCCGGCGGCGCGGAATCCACTCTTCGCCGGCGCACAGTGGTCAATGGACACAGAGCTGTACTCCCTGGCACACCATTACCACCCGACTGTCGCCTCGTTTGCGCAGGCTCTCATCAAAGGCGCGCATAATATTAGTTGTTTACTGGTGTTGGTTTTGTTTTCCATCCTTTAGGTCAACCGATTCACTACCGAGGCGATCCACTCATTGATCTCTCACAAATGCGTTTCCTCGATCGATTCGCTTTCAAGAATCCAAAACAACGCAAAACGCCAGAAAATGGCACAAAGAAGACAATGCCCTTGTTTGCAAATGCGTACACTCCCACCGGGGTGAAGGCACTTAATCCCGTTTCGCAGGCAAACAAATCGGCGATAAACGCTCTTTTATTCACGCATTTAGGACTACATTTCGAAAAAGACAACTGAAATCCCACTGGATGAGCGTTTTCTGCACCACTTCGCCTCTCTGAAATTTAAAAGGAAAAATGCGGCAGAAGTCAAATCGAATAAGGGTGAAAAGGATGGCGGGCAAAACGACGACGATGCAGAAGAAGTAGCCAGTCTGAACTCTGATGAATTTGACATGCTTATGGGTAATCCAGCTGGTCAATAAAAACTGTTTGCGCGTCATTTAGAACGATTTGAGCCGGGTGAGAGCCGAGAAGTGTTTGACGTGGACTTTGCAACCGAATTTGGGGATGAAGCCGATTCGCGTGTAAAACGGAAAGCTCTGAAGCGAAGAATGGTAGATGAAGAGCAAGAAGAGGACGATGATGGACTTGCGGGGAGGTGGAAAAAACATTAGTCGCTACTTAATTTACCCGAATTATTATTCAGTGATATCAGTGAAAACGAAGCTGATGAGGATGAGGATGAATTTGGAGCAGGACAAAGTAGATTTGGGGCTGATGTTGAAGACGAAGAGGATAATGACATGATGGAAGAATGTGACAACGATGATGAAAATGAGGAGGAGGAGGAGGAATTGGAATTTGACTAATAAACCGTCCAGTTTGGACCTCCTTTGTTGTTATGTGTACTCGTTATTGTTGATTTTCATATTCCCTATTATCACCTGATTCCAAGAAATTTTAATGAGTAATTGCTTCTATCTTCTATCCGTATTTGTTAGGCGTAGTTTCTTCTTTAGAAATACCCTTTCTTCACAATCATTTTATGTAATTATGTTGTTTATTTCAGCCGAGCCGTTTAGACTAACCATGATGAGTGGGGTCGTTACCGACGAAATTGCGTCGAAGATATCGACGGATGTGCTGAAAATGAATGTATGTATGGATTTGTCAGATTCTTGGACATTTTCGATTAATTCTTTTAGTTCATGAGACGGACTCAGATGAAGATCGAGAAGGCGCAAAAGGCACGCGAACAGCAGGCCACGCGTAATCTAGCAGGGATCGGAAAAGTGGAAACAGGTGCGCCTCGGTGTTATGTGCCAGTTGAACACATCGATGACGACCCAAATATAACTCTCGGCGGTGTGATGAGCGAATGGCGGTACACCGTTTTAGAGGATCTGCGCTTCGGTCGATTCTCATACAAAGGCCAGAATCCAGAAATTGAGGTATATTTTTGGTTTGACTCCTCGACTCCACTACTTCAGAAATTGATGCTCTTCCACGAACGTCGTCGACTCGGGTTGGCCGATGATGAAGAGGAGAATTTGGAAGAAGAGGAGAGAGCCTTAGAGGAAAGCAGCGACGAAATGGAGGAAGGTGATCTGAGCGAGGAAGATGAACGGCCGAGCAGCGCCGTGCATATGCGGCTCGGCAAAAGAGGCCAAAAAAGAAGCCACAGAAGTACAAGTTGTTTTGTAAACAATAATGAAAATTGTTATTGCAGGACGGAATGTAAATGGCCCAGGAATGAAGGAAGAAGGGGAATGCAGTGATGAGGACGCAGTTCCATCTCGCAAACGATTTTCGGATCATCAGCGGATCGACAAAAGCAGGCATTTTCAAGACAGCGCCAGACACGACAACAATGGGGGAAGAGGGCAGTTCGGCAATAGAAGATCGAAAAGCGGAAGAGGCAATCGTGGGCAGGACAGAAGGGGAATAAATAGGAGCTTTTGATTGTCACATTACCTTTCCCTTTCGATTAATTAATTCCACAATTTGATTGTTGTCCGCGATACGATAATAAACACACTTGTTAAGCCAATCGAGTTGTCCCAAACTTTAACGATAGCGAACAACGGTCGGTAATAAAATAATTCATACATAGGTAAGTCATTTGACAGAAGTCAAAACATTTTGAGATGAACTATGAATAAAATCTGGTAAAGGCGAAATGAGTTCAACAAAATAGCGCCGAAAACATGTATATCGTATTTCCGTCTCCCGTTTTACTTAATTAAGCGAGTTTTCTCTTCTTCAGATATGGCATTCGCCACAGTCACAAAGGCCGGCAGAATTGGTAATCCTTGAGGGCGGAGAGATATTTGGGCAATTGTAAATAGTTATTATTACGCTGAAACGTCGCAGTCGAGCACGACTCGCCAGTTCTGTTTGTCATTCACAACCATATCCGGATTGAGGCTGACCCAGGCGGTGTCAAAGCGGTCTAAACGGACGGTGTGAATCGGGAGCAATGCGAGTATGGCCGACAATTGTCCTGCGGAGAGCAGTCAAGCTTGAAGATCATCGGATAGCGGTTGCACACCGAAATCAGACATTCGGGTCCGGGCACTCCCTCGGGAACAAAATTCGGCTAAAAAAAGAAGCAAAGTAAGTGAAGTATTGGTTGATTAAAACCACCAGTTTGATCAACAACTCGTGAACTTGCACCGCAAAGTCGTGGTCAGACTGGCGACGTGTCTTCTTGAGTTCGCGGAACAGATTCGAACCTGGCATGGTGGAAATTCGGTCAGATGCGCTT
>VAHH01001067.1:0-15128 GCA_013357305.1 Radopholus similis | reverse complement strand
GCCAGTTTCCGGGTCCAAGCGGATGTCGCAAATTTGCAGTGCTGAAAAGCGTGAGTGAAGAAAGGATAGGGCATTTTTGCGCAAAATAATGGAGAATAAATTTTTGTTTAATTGGAAAATGTTTAAAAAATACATTGTTTGCAAGCCAAGAACAGTATTAAATAATGTTGGGTCTAGCATAAGGGCATACATAACCCAAACATAAGAAGTGGATAGACGATAGACATTCAAATAATGAAAAATTTATTATGCCAATGGGCTCATTTGTCATGTCCATTTCTCTGTTTCTTCTTTCTTTCACAATACCTAGCAAGCGTAGCAACCGAACAGTCGGAGCTTGGTCTTCCCCAAGTTTAATGATAATGAGTAATGACTTAATGACCACTGTACATAGGGTAATTCACGGTTAGCGGCTCTAAATAAAATATATAAAAAGTCAATGCAATTGCAATACTTGTTTACAATCGATCATACATTTATTTGTGCCTAATCATAGATCATACTCATCATATTCAAATTGAATGTCGGAAAGCGAGTCCAGCTCACTAGAAATGGATGATGAGCTTGCTTTCTCTGACCACACATCGCCATCGGTGGACTATGCGGCACTAGCACTGGACGACGACTACTTGTACGTGTTCGGCACTGGCGACAATGGCCAAGTGCATGGCATGACTACCATCTGGGCGTTCAATTTGTTGGCGCAACAGTGGACACGAGTGCCCATCCAAGGTTTGCGAACACTGAACATAAAACATGCATATAGATCCTGAGTGTGCACCCCAATTGGTTGGTACCCATCCAGACTAGTTAGTACCGGCACGACTCCGATCTCTAGTCAGTACCCAATAAAATTTAAGTTGTTTATTAGCCTAAGCTAGGGCAAGCTAAAGTCTTTATAATATTATTGGATATTAGGTACCTAGTTAGATTGACCCCGAGATCCGATTTGGCAAACGCGCCAACCCAGCGACGAAGTTTTGAAACATAACTCAGGTGGAAATGAAGCTGATCAAATGGGTTCCATAGCATTTTTTAGCCTAAGATGTTCTCTATCTGCTAGCATATTCACTTTTAGCCTTTTTGACGATATAACTTGCCAAAGTCGATTACAAAAGCTCTTTTCAATTGTTTTTTAAAGCTCCATTTAGTGATAACTATAAATATCTAGAGTTATGACTTTTTAAATATTATTTAAAGTATTATTCCGGTAAAATTCGGAGCTGCTTTCTATTCAAATCAATTATCTAATTCTAGGCGCTGCAGAACACTATCCCGCCAAGTATAGACTGCTCCACAACAGGGACCCGGCCGAGTTGATCATCTCCGCCGACCCAGCACTCAGATATATAGAACCGCCACGCGACTGCACCAAAGGTTTTAAGGCATTGACAGCGATACATAAAAAATTTGCATTCAAAAAATAAGCCTGAAATTGATGATCAGCACTGGCCAATGGCCATGTAGTTCATATTTGGTGGAAAACTGCGACCCAAAAATTTGAAACATTGCGCAAATCTGTTCCCAATTTGAGTGTTGCAGTCTGCTCTACGGCGCTGCCCAACGGCCAGCTCTCATTTTTCTCGCATCGAGTGCTACTTCTCGATGAAGAAGAAGGCCATATCTGCAGGTTTGAACTTACTGCTATAACAGGACGGAGTTAAATTTTAGCAAGTATTGAATCGAATTTTAAAAATCTTTCGGTTATATAATTATGTAATAGCTTTTTTTCTACTAAGCCGCCAATCGGTTTGATTTAGGTGCCATTCGATAGAACAGCCGAGCTGTTCGATTTAGAGATGGAAGAAGGTTGATCGGACCATTCTGGACATTATGAGTTATGACTTATGACATGTCAAATATTCACTAATATGAAAAGGAGTTGACCACACGTTAGGCTTACGGCTAAGCTTAAGCTAAGCTATAAGATAAGATTATAGGTATAAGAATTTCCTTGACAACTTTGGCATTTCGTAGTTCCGTCCAGATTAGTCGGACCGCCATAATTTGGATACCGTTTTGACTTTGTTCAGAATGGTCCTCTACTTCTCCCCACCCTAGATCGGACTCAGCTCGGCGAACTCAATTAATGAGAAATTTTCCGATTGGGTACGGTTTTATCAAAATTGACATGTCATAATTATAACTTTATCCAGAATGGTCCGATTTGAACAAACCAAAAGGCACAAATAGTGCTCTTACAATGGCGCAATATCAGTTGTAAATGAGATACATAGTGAAAAACACTCCAACATCATATCCAATTTTGCGATTGAATAACAAATGTATGCTTTTTTGTTTGGCACAGATTCTTCTTGAACATGCTGATTCGACCGCAAGAAAGCGCTACTCCATTTGCGGCCACACGACAACTTTTGCACCAAGTGTATGACGTGGACGGCACATTGGCCTCGTTCTGTGCCAGCTACAGCGCCACCGGGTCCGACTACCAGTTGGCGCCGTTGGCCGCCACAGACCGCGAACTTTGCTTCTACCTGCTGCATTGTGATGAATTTCAACGCGCAAACCATCAAGTGAGTTTGTCAAATGTTTTCTTGATAAAAACAGTCGAATTTGCTCAACTTTTGCAAAACGGTCGAATGTGTTCGGTAAACAAAAATCAGTCTGATTGATCTGATCTCCCGATCCGGTGGTCACTTTGTCTGATTTAGGATCAATTTAAGCAATTGAGAGTTGACAGCAAAAAATCGGGCTGATCAGACAAAGTGATCAAGTCAATCTAATCATTGATCAAGTGTCAGCATCAGAACTTGATCGGTCAAATCAGTTTATTTTTCAAATTTTATTGGCCGATGTTTGGGATTGGGATAGCAATTTTTGGAACTTGAAATATTGAAATTGAAGCATCACAATAATTAATAATCTCTTCCCATCTATAGGATCAATTGCCCAGCTTTGTGACTCTTCACGTACACGAATTGAGCCGCAACGCGGACCTTGAATGGGAGTGGCGAAACATATCGGTACGTGCAAAAATGGAAGCCTATATTTTTTATTTGTCGCACGCAAATTAATAAATAGATTTAGCAAAATTAGTGAGAATTGAGAAGACAAAAAACGAGGAAAAAGAGAGCACAGTCAGAGAAAGAAAAAAAATTTAATTTGCTTGCGACATCAAAATTTAATTTTACTTTTACTATAAAAACCATTTTATCTGGCGTTTTAAATTTTGAGAATGCGGCGAATGCGCGTATTTGTGAGCTTGAGCCGGAACTGATGAGCTGGCTGAACGCGCAATGTGGAGACCCCTTTGTGCGCAGGAGCGCATTCGCATTCCACCAACACATTGCCATGTTCGGTCTGCACAGCGCCAGCATGCACACTTTTCCGATGGACAAGGCAGCGTTTCAAAAATTAAAAAAAAACAAACTAAATTTGACTCTAATGCATTTATATACGTCCGATGGCAGTTCAAGCGTCCAATCAAACATTTATGTGTGGCCCTCAATTAATTTAGGCAGCAAAGACAAAAATGGATTATTATAATTAAGGCAGTTTGTTTTAGTGGCTAAGATTAATATGTGACTAATTAAGCTGTTTCAGTTAGGAATTTCAGCTTATCAAAAGTGCTGCCTAATTTAGACATTTGCCTTTATGTGTCCTATCAATAGGGAACAAATAATTGGCCAATAAGCAGACGCATCGAAGGCATTCTAAATTTTAGCCTAAAGCTTGAGCCTATTTCTGGTCCAAAGTGAAGCGCAGGGCTCAGTGATTGCATTTTAGCCGCCGCATAGAGATAGTTGACACAAAGATTAGACAACAAATTCTATTTTTGGGACAACAAAGAAACTTATAATTTGCAAGTTTATTTGCAAGCGTAAACTTAGCTTATCTTAAGCTTGGCCTAGTCTAAGCCTAACGCATGGTTAAGTGGGTTCTTTTTAAGCTTACGCGTTTCCCAAAAGTGAATTGCGCTTTCAGGCTTTTCAATCAACTTCATTTTGATTGGCCCACAAAAAGTTTGTTTGGACACCTAAAAGTGGATTAGAACCCAAAATTTTAAAAATGAGCTAATTTGAAGTCGTATTTTTATAGCTGATTTTGTGCAGTTGTTGCTGTTCAACACTGCCGAAAAGGCATTTTGCGTGAGACAACTGGAGCCGGATCCCACTCTGGCGGCATTTCCGTGGGGCCGTGTGAACCAGAGAGTGGACGCTGTTGTTGGCCAAGGTGATCCCGCAAAGCTCTACTGGTGTGGCGGCCTGTGCCTGGACGAGGAGGTGGATCGGAATGCGCAGAAAGTAAATTTTGTGAAAATAAGATATAGCTTATTTGACTCCTATTTATGAGCTCTGAGTCAGATGGTGCCAAACAAAGACTAATTTGAACAGTCTTGACAAAGTAATGACATTTCAAATTATTAAGTATTTTATATACCTATGTAAGCCTAAGCCTAAGCCAACTTCTGAGCCTAAGCCTATTTCTAAGCCTAATGTGTATCCAAGTAAATTTCTCATTTGGAGCTTAATTGTCCGAAAGGTCTGGTTGTCCGGCACCCTGCACTCGCTCTAACTATATCTATAGCAGTTCTAGTTCTTTTTGATGCTTAAAAGAAACGAGGGCCAAAATCGAAATGAATGTCATTTTTCACACATTCATTTTCAGTGCGAACATGCGGTGTACAAAGAATTGTGGGTGCTGCACTTGGACACGTTTCGCTGGGAGTACAGAGGCATGCGTTTGCCAGCACAGCCAATGGCCCAGTTCGCGGCAAAAGTTTCCAAAGATGTGAGAAGTAATTTTATTCTTTTGTTAAATTGAATTTTCAAATTTTTACAAAAATGATTTTTCGTATGACTTTTTTTGCAAATTGAAAATTTTTGCTTCCCAGGCTTTTCATTTTCTTTATTTCGTTTTCTCTGTTTAGCCTGGATGCGTGAACTCTAGGTATTAGTCTTTTAAAAAAAATTTGTTTTATCAAATTCTTTTTCAATTGCATGGAGAAAAACGCCCAAAAAGGCGCCCCAGACACACATCATAGAGAAAGAGAACAAAGTGAGCCGTTCTTTAATTTTGCGTCAAAAAATTTTGGGCTTCCAATTTTGCGTCAAAAATTTTGGGCTTCAAATTTTGCGTCAAAAATTTTGGGCTTCCAATTTTGCGTCAAAAATTTTGGGCTTCCAATATTGCGTCAAAAAATTTTGGGCTTCAAATTTTGCGTCAAAAATTTTGGGCTTCATCTTTTCGGTTTTAACAATTTTTATGTGTTAGGAGAGCGAAATGTACGTGTATGGCGGTCAGCCGGATCTGTTGCACGGAATGATGAGTTCGTGCAATCGACTGCAGCGCATCCAACTGGCGCCTGCTTCTCTCCAAGTATTGTGCGCGCGCAAAGCGCTCCAACTAATCAAATGTGAAAGGCAACGACAACTGTTTGTCCGTTCCGATCTGTTGGGTCTGATCAAATTTTTGCGATCAGAGAACATAAAATAAAGCTGCTGACGATGAAGAAATGCGCAGCGGAGAGACCAAAATTGCCTGGACCAAAATAGCAGCAAAGTAAATTAGTGCGGCGCTGCGACGTCATTGTGGCCGCTTTCGTCATTGGCAACAACCAAACGAGAGGGGCAAATGGCGTGTGCGCTGCGCTCAAAGTACCAGGCCACACCAAGGCAAAATAATGCTGAGATGGCTGTGGCGCCAGAGAAAGAAATAAGCGAACGAAGCAGATGGCAGAAGAAGAGAGAATCTGGCTTTCTTGGCCAGGACTCTTGGCCCAGAGTAGGCCTCTGCCAGTCGCTGCTGTGTCGCTGATGACGCATTTGGGGCGGAGAGATGGCAATAAACATCGACCACAGCCGGTGGCGCCACCGGGCACCCACCTATACACATGTGCTTATTTCAGTCCCACTCCAATTTCCACGCGCAAACAGCGTCTGTCGATACTTTGAATGCGAGCGTAATTTTAGTTTTGGACAACGAATGCTACCGAGTCGTGGTCCATCCATGCCAACTCATATTTTTTTGGCATAACTTGGTGACTAATCGAGATGGACAAATTTGCAAACTCAGGCCAAATTTGCCAAGAAATGAGTCCAACTCTTTTTTTGGACATGTACCCCCTAATATTGGCTGTCAAATGAAAACTTTCTATTGAAAGCCCAAAAAGTGCTCTATCCATTGGCCCATTGAACTCTCGATTTGGGTCATTAAATAGCCAAGTTGGTACTATCAAATGTTTGAACTGCATTTTGGCCATCTTAACGAAAAACTAAAGCAACCATTTTTGTCCTTTTTATTTTCAATTCTGCTCATTTTCTCCAATTTATTGCCGAATTGACACAAATAATGTCTCCCAATATTGCCCCATTTAACAGATTTGTCAATTGTCAACGCATTATGCCGCTCTTCGACATATTTTTCCGCCACAAGAAGCTGCAATTGGAGACTTCACAAAACAACAATCTCCATCAACACGCCCATCAGCAGCAGAAACTGAAAAGGCGAATTAAAATGTATGGCATTTTTAAGATTGAAAAGAAAAAAAATATGGGAAGATGATCTATTTAGGGGCGGGGAAGATTTCAATTCACTACTTTCGTTTTGAGTTTTGAGCGCTTTGAACTCGACTCTGATAGCATATTTTGCAAAAAAAGATTTCAAATTCACGAATATTGATTACAACTTTAAATGGCCTTATTGTCACTTTCCAGTTGTCTGCCCAACGAGACCTGGCTGGAAGTGCTCTCGTTTCTGGCGCCCTGGACGCTGCACGAGACGTGTTGCGCCGTCAATGTGCACTTCGCCAATCTGGCGACCCGTCGCATTGGCGAACTCTACCCGCGCACAGTGCCGCCCATCTGGATCCATTGGAGCCAACGGGTGGGCCAACAAACGCATAAAAAGGGAGTCAGGACTTTAATGAAAAATTCGTCTAGCAAGAGATCGATATTCTCGACCGATTTTCGGGATCAAAATCGGGGTTAAAAATATCGATTTTGTTTAGCCAATTTGGGCCAAGTATTGGCAAAAACGCCAAAATCCACGATTTTCAAACATTTGGCCATAACTTGGCCAATTGCTGGGTCAATCGAAAACTAATCCAACCATTGATAGAGAACACTTTGAACTCTACAATGGCGCCCTAATCAAATTTTTAGCTTAAACTTTGACGGAGTTATGGCTTCTCAAATCCCTCCCCCACCAGTCGCCCAAATGCCTGCTCTGCGATCGCAATCCCGATCTTTTTCAACATTTGTCCTGACCATTTTTGGCGTTAATTAATTTATTTGTTTCGTTCTCAATTAAAATGTTCCATTTTGCAGTTCATCTTCCGCAGCGAGTTCGACAGCCAATCCATTTTTGTGTGGCGCAACAGGCCCTCCGTCTTTCCGACAGTGCCACCGCCGCCCGCCATCCTCGGCTTCACGCACATCAAAATTGGTCAGTCCGTGTTTTGCGCAATTTTCAGAAGTAAATGACAATGTTGTTCCAAAAACGAAATCATTACTTAGATTAGAACCAATATTTTGCATGAAATTCATTCACGATAGGTGATCAAAATCGATCGATTGTTCAAACCCTCAGACTCAGACCACTAAGATGGGATTCAGATTCTTTATACTCGAGAATGCCTAAACCTAATCACTTTTTGAAAATGGATCAAACAGCAATTACCATTGAGTCGGATAGCCTAAAAATAGCAATGGCCAAATATTTGAAATTCGTGGATTTTTGGCGTTTTTTGGCCATAACTTGGCTCAAACTAAACCAATCAATTCACTCCCAAATGACATTTTGTAGAGATTCCACAGGCCTATCCAATCACTTTTGGGATCACTCTTCTAGCTCTTTTCATCGCCAAGTTATGGAAATATCTTCATCGCTTAAAGACCTGTATACTTGTACTGTATTTTGAATGTTGATCACCTCTCTTAATTTTGCAGACAAAGTGGACGCCCAGGCGGTGGCCTTTCTGACGCTGTGCCGTCCAAAAATCCGGCGCTGCAAACTGCACTTGCCCTATTTGTACGAGTTCATGCGCGTGCTGGACGAAGAGGACATTCAGCTGCAGAGCTTCTTCGAATCATTCGGCGGGTCAGCAATTTTTCTAATTTATTTTAAAGACTGAAGGCGTTGAAATAAAATAACAAACAAATATGTATGTATAGTATTAGTATGGGTCAAACAGAATTCACTTCCTCTTCCCTTTCTAATCATGTTTATTTTCTCTTCCCTATGCTCATTAAGCCGAGCCCACACTTCTCTTTGCCATTCAAATTCCCTTTTAAAATCTCTTCCATTTCCAATTCTCTTCCATCCCAAACCTCTTCTCTTCAATATTCATTCTCTTCATAATATCTTCCATTGTCTCTTCCATATCAATTCATCCTTCCCTCGCTCATTTTTCTTTCTTCAAAATATCTACCATTTCGAGTTCATTTCCAGTCCTTTTTCTCTTTTTCATCCACTTCTCTTCTCCTCATCTACATTCTCGTTTTCTCCTCATTCTTTTCCTCCTTTCGTCCTTTCCATCCTTATTCTCTTCCAAGAGGATGAAAAAGAGAATGTTCTGCCCATAAAGGAAACATGTCGCGACTCGTAACACGTGATATAGAGAAGAGATTGAGGATGAGAGCCAAAAGCCAATTAAGTGGCTCAAATATTGTATTAATTTTTTGTCGTCAATTCAAAAATTATTCTTTAAACACTTAAAGACTTTGACAATAACATCTACCATTGAAAAGGGGGACTAAAGGGCCAACTATTCAAATGCAAAATATGCTCTTCTCTGCATTCGTTAAAAGTCCATGGCGGCCGTGAGTTTGCCCGAGCTGTCGGTGGCGCCCAGCTGGTAGCCTTGCCAGCCGGGCAGTGCCAACGGCTCCCAGTAGAAAATGCCCACAAAGTTGGAGCCGAGCGACGAGAGGCGACCCTTCAGGTCCACAATCATCTGTTTGGCAAGCGCCGGTTGTCCGACGGAAAAGCCAATCTCGACAACCAGCACCGGTTTCCCATAGCGTGACACCATGTCTGGAAAGGGGAAGAGAATTTTGTTTTTCAAACAATCAAAATGTTCTCTCAGTGTTCGGTTGCTTCCAATATGGAAAAACCAATTTCTGGCAATCCATATGGTCAATTGTTGGTCAACAATTCATTGATCAGTTGGTTCTTTGTTCAAAAAAAAGATCGAAATATGTGAGTTGGAGCGAGTTTCTTTTGATCGGCTTTTCATGAAAATCGATCAATATGATCAGTCCAGATCAGCATGATCAATATATTGATTGTCCAGATCATCACTGTCGATGTTTTGAAAAGCCCAGATCACCCCATATGATCATGATCAGTACATTTGGTCAGTCCAAATCACCATACTGATCACTTCTGACTCTAGCTCTTATTTTCAGCTTTCTCATAATCAACGATTTAAATCGGGTTTTTCCGAAACATTTGGGCACGGTCAACTCAACAAGCAGCAAGAGTCTTGGCCAATTTGAACAGATTTGGAAATTGATTCAACCCCCACCTTTCAAGTTTGCTGCCGCCTTGGCGTTCCTGTCCTGCCAGTTGCTCGGCTCAGGATAGTGCGAGGCCCCAATGATGTCCCAGGGGGCGCCGGCCCTCTTCAGGTTGTCGAAGTACCAGCGGAACAGCGAACCGTCGTAGGCGTTGGCCAAATGCAGCACCACCTTGGCACTGGGGTAGATCGCCTTTGCGCCGTTGTAGCCTGTGATTGCGATAAATTGATCGGCGCATTTGGGCCATCAAACCAACCGCTGGTTATGAGCTGTGCGAGTGCAGTGAAGTTCTTGGTGCTGCCGAACGGCAACAGCATGCCCGGGTTGATCTCGTTCCCAACTTGGACCTGCAAGAAAAATAATTGATCGGCTAGGAGGATCTGATCAAATCAGAAATAAGATTAGATTTCAGACACCACAGATCAATGAATTCAGAGATAGTTTGGAGTTGGGGCAAACTGGAGCAGATAATTTAGGTTTATATCATTTAGAACTTATAATAAGCAAGATAGATCAAAGATATCGGATCAATCAATCATACAGATCAGAGAGATTTAGGCAATCCGATCAGTCAAGTTTAGATCAAGTTCTGACTATAGTTGAATCGGTTGGAACAAACATGTCAAAGAGATACATCAGACCAGTTCATCAATCAATACAGATCAGGGAGCTAGCTAGCTTAATCGGATATATCCGATTTGCTAAATCAAGATCAGAAACCAGATCGAGGAGATCAGATTCAGGCGTATCAGATTACATAGATTTAGATCGAGTTCAACACCATCCAAATGTCCTCCACCCGCTCACCCAAGTGACAGTGATGCCGTTGTTCTTGAGGTAGCCCAGGATGCCGGTGGTGTGCTGGTACACGTCGGAGAAGAGTTGCTGTAGCGAGTGCTTGCCCCAATCCGCGGGCACCTTCTGCTGGCCGGGGTCGGCCCAGCTGTCACTGTAGTGAAAGTCCACCATGATCGCCTGCCCTTGGGCGGCGGCCCGTTTCGCCTTGTAGAGCAAGTCGGCGCCGTCGTTCCAGCCGCCGGACGGCTTCACCCAGACGCGCAGACGCACTGCATTCACGCCCTTGGACTTCAACAGCACAAACGGATCTGTCTGTACGCCCTTGGCGTTGTAGAACTTGTGCCCAGATTTTTCCTGGAAACGGACGGGCATGAACAGCTCGGAGGTGAGGACTTCGAGTTGAAGCTGTTCAGCACAAAAATTTGTGTCATGTACAACTTGGAGGCGATGACCTCGAGTTGAAGCTGTTCAACACAAAAATTTGCGCCCTGTTCAGCTCGGAGGCGAAGGAAGACCTCGAGTTGAAGCTGTTCAGCACAAAAATTTGCGCTTTCCAATTTATAGTTCATTTGTGCATCACAAGAGACTTGAGAGGAATCAAATGCCAACATTTAACCTGTTCCGAGATCCATCCCATGTCCGCGCCTTTGTAGAGAGCCACGCTTGGTGCCAACAAAATGGCGAAAATTGAGAAGCATTTGGACAAGTGGGAAATCATTTTTGCGTTTGGGTGCAACAAAGGGCACATGTTTGTGCCTTTTAAATGCACCACCAGACACAAACAGTGCGTTCCATGGAAGAGGTCTGTTGGAAAGTTTGTTCAGTTTGTTGAATGGGGCAAAACGAGCCCAACCGTGGAGTCAAAAGTCAAAGTGTGGTGAAGCGAACTGGCCGCCCGTGGAAAGGTGCACCCAAGTTTGAAAGTTTGAACCAATAAAGCAAAGTGCGTTTGCACAGCTTGAAGGCCTCTATTGATGAGAGTCGTCCTTAAGTTTAAGCCCCCATTCCGTTTTTGGAAGATGGAAAGCCGAGCCTCTAAAGCTAATCCAATCGAATCGCTTTGTGTGTGACTTGATTCAAATAGTTGAACTAGTTACACAATTCACCGATCAGATCTAACCGGACATTGGAAAATGTTCACAAATTCCTCATCAATTTCAAATAATCATGACCAAATACGGCGGCACACATGTGGATTGAGCGACGGAGACATTTGAGAAGCCATAACTTGCCAAATGGATAGAACTAGAAGAGTGATCCCAAAAGTGATTGGATAGAGCCATGGAAGCTCTAAAAATGGCATTTGGGATGGAATTGATTGGACCAGTTTGGGCCGAGTTATGGCCAAAAAACGCCAAAAATCCACAATTTTCAAACATTTTGCCATAACTATGCCAATTTTTGGGCTACCCAGTAACTGACTAAATGTTTGGATAGAGCTCACTTTCAGCTTTCAAATGACATGAGACTCATATTTTTTGCTTAAGCCCTAACCGAGTTATGGCTTTTCAAAGCCGCCCTAGTCCTCTCCCAAACGAAGGAGGGAACCCATTTTCCCGACCCATCAATTGTTCCCCCATTTCAGTGGCTGCTCAGAACTCTTCGTGGACCATCTGGCCGAGCCGTCGCTGTTCAACGCGCTGCTGGCCTTGCCCAGTGTGCGGGCGTGTGCCCGCCTGGAAATTGGCTCCAACATTGTGGGCATCGAGTGCCGCACTCTGATCGAGTGGCTCAAGCGCCCGAATGGGACACAACAGCGGTCGGCCAACAAATTCATTAATTAATGTACAAATCATTTTTGGTATCAAATATTTTTTCCAGGGAGTTGGTGATCCACGCCAACAACAGCAGGCATTACAAGGCCAAAGGCAGCATCAGGAATGCTGCACTGGATCGCTTCTTTGACGCGTTGATGCAAAATGAGGTAATTACACAATGTTTGATTGGAACTTTTTTAGAAAAATATTCGGACTCTTGATCAGAAAATTAATTCCTTGATCAGTGGTTACAAAGTGAGATCTAGATGATCTAGACAGCTTAAAGTGCTGATCAGTGGGATCAAAGTTGATCAAAGTGATCAATTTTTTTGGAAAAACCCATCAAAAATTTGGGGTAGATGTTTATTTTGATCACCACTGAACAGTGATCGATCACTGCTGATCAGCTGATCAATCGATCAATTGAATATTATATGCTAAAAATTGGATTCCTGTGAAAGGGAAATTCCTGAGATCCTGTCTTTACCGTTGGAACTTGGAACTATTTCGATTCTCAATCCTGATCAAGAAATCAAGGTCAGCGATTCCAAACCAACGCTTGATCTGAATGGCTGTTGAAAAATACTAATTTAAAAAAGTGCATCTCATTCTATTGCAATTCAGAAAGTGGAAGTAGAACAGCACCAATGCCAGTCGTCCACCACGTTCGTGATCCGATTCGATGCCCAAGCGCAAACATTTCACATTGGAAAAAGGCGAGCAAACGTCGAAAATCAAGAGACCAAAGAGGACAATACGCCAATCATTTCCATCGGAAAAATTTCCATTGGCCAACAGGCCGATAACTATAGACATGTAAATTGGAATTTATACTGAAATTGTAAAAAAATATTTAATATAAAACATTTTGCATTTTTAGCTGAAATTTCAATTCTGATTTGATAATATTTATACTAGTCTATTTTGCCTACAATTATTAGGTTCCTATTTTAAACTTTTTTTATTCAATAAAATTTTATATTTTAAATTTCATTTTTCTTTTAAAATCTTCCAAAATTGTCAAACGATGTTTGTTCACCTGTATTTTGTCTACTATATTTCATTGCTGCTCACATGCCAAACACCAGTGCCATTTTACGGCTCAGAAAAGGTGCACACTATGTTTGTTGTATTTAATATTTAATTAAAACTGTGCTAAGCTTCTGCACTCGGCATCGGCCGTCAGTCAGGCAAATGCTTTTGTTACGTTTCGTGTGACGAATCGACAGGTAAAATTACCAATTGTTAATTTTTAGCCGTCCGAATTCCAGAAAAGTAATTTTATTGAGTTCAAAAATAGAGAGAGAGAGAGAGAGAAGGTCCATATCTAAATAAGGTCTATTTTGCGGACCAAAATCATAAAAATGTATAACAGTTTTGGCATGTTCAAAATCCGGAGTTCACTTGTTCTGTTTTTGTCAGACCTTGAATTGTGTGGCCAATGTGCAGCGAGACCTGTTGCGCTGTGACCCGCGTTTTGCGCACACTTTTCAGCCTTTGCACTCGTTGCACACCACAATCATCATTGTGCATTTGGACGCGAAAAATGAACGAAAATGAGAGAATTCTAATTGTTTTCAAAATCATTGATTTTTTAATAGATAATAAAATCTATTTTTTGGACAATAACACAAAATAATACACACATTGGCTTAAACGTAGGCTTAATTTTAAAGCACTTGGCATCACATTAGGCTTATTTAGACGTATTTGTTGTCCTAAATATAATTAGCGGCATAATATTTTTAACACCACATTTATTTGTTTTACCACCCAAAACAATACTTACTTTTCTCAAAAGCCTAAGACTGCTTAGGTTTGAGCTAGTCTTAAACTAAAACACTTTATACCTTTATACATTAGGCTTATAGGCTTAAATTGACGTCCAAATCTCTAACAAATTTCGTGACAAAAATTCTAAATGAAACTTTTAAATTGAATTTTTTAATAGGGGTCTTCTGAAGCCAACATATGTGATCTTAAATTTTTTAGTACCAATTTGCAATTTATTTAGACCAAAAAGACCTTAAAATTTGCTTTTACTTTGAGAGCAAAATCGGCGCTGACGGCTGCTGCCCGTCGCTTTGCCGAGTGGCTGTTGCCTGCAAAGGAATTTGGCGTCCAATTGCGCGGACTCTCCCATTTCGAGAATGCGACCCTGTACGCGGCACTGGACCAGCCAGGCATGCGTCACACTGTCCGCCTTTATGGTTCGAAAATTGTACGAATAAAGAAGAAGGGTCAGTCGGTAAAAAGTCAAAATTTCAGATGCAAAATTTTTGGAATTTTAAACTAAAATAGAAAATAAAAATGTAGCATTGCGTGAACAATCGTTATTCCCATTTTTGGAGAGTTGTTGAAATTTTCGCAATTTAAAAGCACTTTTTAGGGAGTTTAGCCTATAGCCCATTTATAAATTTTTTATATTATTTTCCATTTTATAAAATTCCGAAAAATTTGAATTTCAAATTTTGACTTGTTTCCGATTTCACTTGAAAAACAATCTTTTGATCACATCTCTATGCGGAGATTGAACTAGTATATATGCTAATGCTACCAATTTTTTTTATTATCGTTTATTTGTAGAGTTGGTCAAAGCGGAGTTTGAGTTGCGCGGCATTCCGTCGCTGAGCCAATTTGCGACCTATCACCCACATGTGAGCGTCTCAATGATCGGGGACCAGTCTGAACGGAGTCGACTCTCCAAATTTTGGGTGGCCGAGGAGCAGCGGTGGCGAGACAGGGATTTTGGCGTGGAGCGCGTTCTCGGTTAGCGGTGGCATTGTTATAACTTATAACGCTCAAAACATCAAAACACACATTGACCATTTATATGCCTTCCAAAAATGGAAGGAATTTTCAAACAAATGAAACTCATAAAAATCGCTTCGCCAAGACAGGCCTTTCGATAGGTAGACTTCTTTCCTCACAAATCGGGGTCATTCCCGCGCCAACTCACATTTTTGGGGCATAACTTGATGATCAATTGAGTTCGAACAAATGTGGCCATTGGTCCATTGGATGGCCAACAATGGTGGCTATTTGGGCAAAAAGAGTCCATTCAAATTGGCTTCCAAATCCTTGAGTTATG